>JALIZF010001205.1:0-188212 GCA_029948255.1 Telmatactis stephensoni
TCGTAGTTTTTCAGCTCATAGGAAATAGTCGTTATCGCGAGGGCCTCGGCTTTCAAGTACTCCATTTAAAGTTCGATATTTGGTCAAAGTATTGGAGATGAAGCTCAAAATAACAGCCCATTCTGAAGCTCTTATAAGTATATAGGTATATCTCGAGTTAAAAGCTCCAAATTACATTGTTCTACTGCAGGAAAAGCCTGTCTCTGAAAGCTATTTTCTTTGTAGTCGGCCATCTTGCATTCCTAAAGTTCCTGGCTTGCGTTCGCTCAAAGGTGATGAATGAAGGGCATTGTTTTTACGTTCTTAACCAATCAGAAGTCTCTCAGGACGAAAAGAGGAAAAAAAAAACATTTGCAGTTTATAACTCGTTCCCGGCCTAAAGGCCTGGGCACGAGTAATTACTGGCTACCTTTTATCCACTTCCCATTATGTGCTACCTGTTGTATGCTACTGCCTGCGTCTTAGACACACAATGACCCTTTGACATTATAAAGTCAATTAACATATAACTGTTAGCATGGCTTATTTTAGTCAGTCAGCTTTTTAAATTTAAATTAATATTTCTCCATTTTGTTTTTACATTTTTTAGTGTTCTCATGTCTAATGTGAATATAGGATCTGGTGGAATTATGAAGACACAGAAGCCATGACCACAGTGAAAACTTTACAACCAAAGCAAGCCAGTTACTGGATGTTCTTCTTCACTGCTGGTGGATTTCCAGGAAATGTGCCTGTCTCTACTGGCCACCATGCATTCTCAGGGGTATAGAATGGTGTCTAAAAAATAAAGAGGCTCGCAAAGCTCGGATTTGATTTTTGTAGAGGCTCGGAGGCTCGGATTTTTCAAGATATTAGGCTCGGAATCTCGGAATTTTCAAATGCTGGGGTCGGAAGCTCGGATTTCGGATTTTGCATGTTGAAAGCGGGCTCGGATTTTAAAACAAGGGGCTCGCAGGCTCGGGTTTTACCATTCTATACCCCTATTCTCTATTCAGTGAATAAAATTGAGAAGCCCTTTACAGTCCCCCCCTCCCTCCCTCTACTCTCAGGACATGATGGACACAGGCCTATTGCCATGGATTTTGCCACTGATAATGCATTTACAAATTCAGCAAGGTTTTGATATTCAGAAACAATATAGATTGATGAGGAGCAAGGACAGGGATTCATTTAAGACTTGAAACCACCCCTGGCAATGGGACGTGGCCACTGATGAATGACCACATCTTTATCAGTCAAAGGGGGAAGCCCTTCCTGTTGTTAGTGTCATTTATTTTGTTTCATCTGATCATGAAGCTGCAACAATATTTGGGATTTTGTGTGACTAAAACACTGCATTCTTGGTTTGCAACCACTTCCCAGGAGAGTGAATTGAACAAGACATGGCAGACACTGTTAGTGGCTTTGATCTTGATTTCACTTGTCAAGACCACCACCACCACCATGTCTGCCATGTCTTTTGTCTATACATTCTCTGTGATTTCATGATGGTATGAAACTAGCATTACTTTATAACCTGATTTTCAGATGTTGGAGTGATCTGCTAAGGAGGAAAGTAGACGACCCCCAATGTCTAAAAATCAGGCTGTAGTCTTAAAGCCCAGGAGCATTGAATAGCCATAAGATAGGGCACTGAGAGAGGGCTGTGAGGTCATTGCCTACCCCTTTGGGTGAAGGGACATGCTAAAAATAGCATAGAACTTGTAGTACAATCTATGCAATAAGATGTGTACAGTCATACAAAGTCTCAAGAACACAAACATTTCTCCAAAGAAATAAGCATCAACATATTTCTCTTTTTACTGAACTGTAATCAAAGTTAATTTTACTACTCTTGACCAATTAGGAAAACCCAATACATGTAAATCCCAATAACTGACTTTCGAGTCCAGATAAAAAAGAAGTATGTTGGTGTAAAATAGCTCAACTAGAGTGCAAGCACATACCCATGAAAAAGGTCCTTTCAGCTGATGTATACTTATTGGCCATTTCAGACCAAGTGATCAATTCTAACATTTATAAAAGACCAATTCTCAAGTGAATGTTAACACTTTATAAAAGACCAATTCTCAAAGGAATATGCAATGTTGAGAAGGTGTATTGAATTTATATTATTACCAGAGCTAAACTGGTCCTTTGTCATGGGTTTAGGCTTTGGATGTAGGATATGTAGTTATAGAGAAAATTGTACCACAAAAATAGAAAATAAAGATTTATTGAAGGAGACTGTATTTGTGTGTTACAAAATATATGCTGTGTTTAGCAAAATAATAATATACATTTTTATTGACATTTATATATATGTATCTACTATCTAAGCATTCTACCTATGGGGTTATTTTAGACAGTCCACCCTCCTCTGTCCTCTCCCCCCAACCCCCCCTCCCCTATCTCCTCCCTCATCCGCCCTGCTCCCATGGGAACCTACCCACCCCTCATTGGCACTGCACTACCCCTCCCCTGCTATGTTCTTGTCCACCCCTCCCATACAGCTTCTTACCACCCCTCCCTCTGTTCAGGATATTATTAAATTATATTCACTGACAAAATCTCAAACAAACAAAAGTTCTTTTTTCTGAAAAGAACCTTCCCACACAGTGATTTGAACTCTGATTTAAACCCAATCACTAACCCATTAGACCAACTGGTCAAAGTTGCTAGGCCAGCATTGAAACTTAATTTTATAGCAGACCCAAAGTTCTGTAAATACAAAGAACGACTTCCTATGCTGAGCAGCCCAAACCAGCAATTCACCAGATGGTACAGTAGTCAAGACAGCAGGATTTAAGATCATAAGGTAAGTTCACAGGTAAAGGTTCAAATCTTCTAAATCATGAAATCTTTCTTTCACAGGTAAAAATTGCAAAACTTCTTTGGAATACTTCAAATGTCATCAAAAAGGTCAGCAAACCCTCGGTAAATAAAAAGTGGGCAAAATAAACAACTAATTAATATGTAAAAGTGTATGGTAAACTCTGCATGAATAAATCTAATAAAACTTTCATGCAGTAAGATTTCAGTAACTTTAAAGGACACTAATTTGAACTTCGAAAATTATAACTTAAATCCAATACAAAATAAAAAAAAAAAACTTTTTTCAATCAACTTTATGGTCAAAGTTGAAGACTAAGTTTTTTTGAGCCCAAAATTTAATTTAATTATTACAGCTAACTCATAAGATACCAGTGGTTTGGTTATCTTTTTTACCACAAATGGAAACTAGCAAGTGCACCAAGTGCTGCATCATAGTATAAAAAAACAATAGAGCTTAAGCAGCAGATGTTTTTGAGCTACGGGCGGCAACCGGAAGTCATCATTCATGACGTCACACATCACGGACCTCAAGTCAGCGACATAAAGACAAGGTTTTCACCATCGGTGTTGGCAATCAAAAACGCAAGGAGGTAGCTAGGGTTTATCTGCACTAAATCGAATTTTTAATGGATTGTTTTTAATTGATAAAACTAAGACACAACATTTGATAGATGTCCGTCTTTTAGTGCCTCGAGTTAGAAAAGAATCGTACAACGTTTTTTAATGTCATTACTAAATATCCAGTACTTCTTAACAACAAATTTGGCTCATTTAGCGGCAGATATTAAAAAATCATAATTTTGGAAAGAAAGCCTGAATGTTTTTCACACTTAGCAAGGAGTTAGTTTGAATACACATATACATACTAGCTGCAAAAAATTTCAGCAATAAAAAGGAAAGCCCCAAATTTGGAATCTCTGTGTCGACACTCTCAAATTATTTGTAAAATTTGGCCAAGAAAATATTTATCGCGTAATA
Source organism: Telmatactis stephensoni (assembly GCA_029948255.1). NCBI lineage: Eukaryota > Metazoa > Cnidaria > Anthozoa > Actiniaria > Isophelliidae > Telmatactis > Telmatactis stephensoni. The sequence continues at coordinate 3,793 of JALIZF010001205.1, forward strand.
TCTCGAAAACGCTCTCATTGATTTTCTTTAAATTGCAAAATGTCAGGTGCCTTCATGAATACTTTCGACCAATTTAGGCCGTTTTGAAAGTTTAGGTCAATTTTCCGAGAAAATGAGCTCCAAATGATTTCAATGACGTCATGATAATGTCACAAAGAATAAACTTCTACAAACCAATTTTTCATTTTTGAAAACTTTGATCCTTGTCTAGCATTATGTGAGAATGGCCAGCACATCAGATCGTTCTTGTCAAAGTTATAGTCGTTTGAAAGCGGCTAGGTACACTAGGAGATAACTGCCTCAATTCTGAATTGTACTCAAGATTGTGCGATTTCCTATACTAATAGACATATATTTAATACTAGTGTACTAGTGCTAGGATTAAATATACTGAAAGTGATATAAAATATCTCTTAACTTTTATAAAATTTTCAAATTGCAAAATTGACATAATTCTCAGTTTCCAGTGATGTTCTTATAGTTGTAAAAGGACTACCTTTTTGTTGTTACATCATGTTTAATTGCCTCTTGGGTTATGGAAGTGACAAGCATTCAGTCAAAGCAAATATTAAAGCAGATAGGACTACATTCTTTTACATGTAATAATTAAATGAAATTTGAGATAATACCTTTGCTAAAACTGATGGCCCCCCTCAAGGTATTTATAAAAAAGTTGAGCCCCCCTCCAGCCAATCTGAAATAGGCTTGACCCCCCTTCTTTCCCCCCCCCCCCCCCTCTACAAAAATAATGACCGGTCCCTAACTAGTTTTTTTCGAAAGAAAAATGCTTGCATCATGAGTGCACACACACACGAACTCTAGAACCAACAATTCTACATTTTAAAATAAAAGAGAACTATTAAAAACGTAAAACTTGTTAAATTACGTTCGGTGTAGCTTAAGCATAACTTTTAGTGCTAATTTAGTGTATAGTTGATATTTTTTCTAGAAGCAATGTTGAACGTCCATCTTAAAACTTTAAAGCGTAGTTCAAAAGCAATTAAAACAGTATAAATCGTCTTAAAACTTTAAAGCGTAGTTCAAAAGCAATTAAAACAGTATACATTTGACCACAAACACTCTAAAACTACTATAGCAATCATTATCTATTACATAATTTAATTTCTACATACCTTAGGCTGTGAAAATCTTCCAGAAAATTTCAACTTTGCCAATATGGTGCAAAACCCTTCCATCCTTGACGAACTCTTCCACGTGCAATGAATGGAACACACAATAAGGCAGCCTTTCACCACAGGGAACACACTAATTAATACTTTCCTCTGTTTTAGACAAAAGGAAAATTAACAAATAAACAATATAATTATATAATGATAATAATAATAGTAATATTAAAATACCAGAATCAAAGCTAATGAATAATCCACCTCTGATATTTCATAAAGCCAGTAGTCATAACCCAGGGTTAAATGCCAATATGGTGTTCCCTATACTAGTGCCGACCCACTTCAGACCCTTCATTAATCAGGAGGGATAAATCCCTCATTTAGTATATGTTACTAACATGCTAGTCGACAAGGACCAATTATTTATGGTGGTCAAGCAAGGTGTTGATATCTAGACAATTTGGTTTAAATGTGTTACCTTTAACAGATTCTTGAATAAGTACATTATAATGCTGCTAACTTATAAAATACTATTGTTCACTAAATAATGTAGAAATACAACAGTATTCATTACAAGTTTAAAACAATGTTTTATTTACAATAAACTCAGTTGACAAAGTCAATCATTATTAATCATAAGTTTCTTGTTAATATGAACTACTTGGTCTACAAATCTCATCCTCATCAATAGCTTCTTCATAATTGGAGGGCGCACGATGACGACGAAGTACAGCAATAGCTTCAGTTTCTAAAGCAGTTGGTTTAAGACCAAGATCTTCCAGTCCAGGAAAACCAGGAGTTAGTTGGTCAGAGAGATATTGCTAATGAGATAAAAATATAATCTTTTAATATATCCTCAGCCATCAACCTGCACCATAGAGTAAGTGTAAGTGTGTGGTATGATAACAAGAAAAGTTCAGTGGGGTAGTAAGGTGTCAGCTGTAAGGTGTTGGCAAGCTGTCAGTAAGTGGTTGGCAAGCTGTCAGTAAGTGGTTGGCAAGCTGTCAGTAAGTGGTTGGTAAGGTGTCAGTAAGTGGCTGGCAAGCTGTCAGTAAGTGGTTGGCAAACTGTCAGTAAGTGGTTGGCAAGCTGTCAGTAAGTGGTTGGCAAGCTGTCAGTAAGTGGTTGGCAAGCTGTCAGTAAGTGGTTGGTAAGGTGTCAGTAAGTGGTTGGTAAGGTGTCAGGAAGTGGTTGGTAAGGTGTCAGGAAGTGGTTGGTAAGGTGTCAGTAAGTGGTTGGCAAGCTGTCAGTAAGTGGTTGGCAAGCTGTCAGTAAGTGGTTGGCAAACTGTCAGTAAGTGGTTGGCAAGCTGTCAGTAAGTGGTTGGTAAGGTGTCAGGAAGTGGTTGGTAAGGTGTCAGGAAGTGGTTGGTAAGGTGTCAGGAAGTGGTTGGTAAGGTGTCAGGAAGTGGTTGGTAAGGTGTCAGGAAGTGGTTGGCAAGCTGTCAGTAAGTGGTTGGCAAGCTGTCAGTAAGTGGTTGGTAAGGTGTCAGTAAGTGGTTGGTAAGGTGTCAGGAAGTGGTTGGTAAGGTGTCAGGAAGTGGTTGGTAAGATTTTGGTAAAGTGTCAGTAAGTAGTTGGTAAGGCACAGTGTGAGTAAGTAGTTGGTAAGTGGATGGTCAATAGTTGGTACAACAATGGTAAGTGATTGGAAAGTAGTTGGTGAGTTGTTGGAGTAAAAGTACAGTTCAGGGTTTACCAGATGTAACTTTGTGATTGATCTGTGTACATACCCTGCATAGTATATCTCTTGTGAGTCTTGGATCAAAGATAGACCATTCCATGAGCCATGCAAACATCCTGCCAGAAAACACAGAGTGTCAATTATAAATAATTTATCATACAATTATTGTATGATATCCAGTGACAATAACTCTGCAATTATTCCATTTAAAGGGGGCAGTATAAAGCTTGTGGCCTGTGCATAATTTCAAGAAATATTACGTCTACCATGGACAAAAATTATTTTCAATGTTTTCTTAAAAAAGTACAACAAGGAGAAGCATTTATTCTGGCAGCTCACAGCACTACAAACATTTAGTAAAGTAGCCAATCATTAGATTAATTAAGATGAAACATACTTTGGCTTAATGTTTTTTACTGTGAGCTAAATCGGTTGTCCTGCTACAACCTTCATCAAGACTAGATTTACATAGAATGACATTAAACCAGGTACGTTTCAGCTTAATTATGTTATATCTTGGATGCAGTATTATTAGATTACTTACTCATACATCTTCCTTGGCACTGTGTACTGTTTATAGTTACACCTCATGATACGATATATATAATCCACTATATCAGCCAAGTAATACTCACTGGGTCTACAATAAATAAAATATTATCAAATTCACAATTAAGTTGGATGATACTTAAAGGAAATACCAAATAAGAATAGTAATAAAACACCAACATTACATTTCTGTACTTTTCTGTATTAGACTTATTTTGATCTGGTACAGTACACCCAGCCAAACTCTGACACTAATAGTGTCCGATAAAAAGACATTTATACCAACAATGAAAGTCAGCTGACTCATTAAATAATTATTCATAATCTAGCACACTCAGCTACATAGATCTTTCTGTATGTTCTGTATTGACTGTATTTTCTTCCCACAAAAAAAAAATTCACATACGATACATACCCAACTAACTGGTATGTTTTCCCTATGCTATTCTCATCCTTCACACATTGTAATACAGCTTGAGCAACATCTGCAACCTAAAACACAATAATAATATCAGCATGGAAAGCAAGGGTGGCCAGGCAGTGAGATCACCAGTCTATCAACTCTGTAGCCCAGTATTCAATTCTCAGTAGACAGGGCACCACATATAACTTGAGTTTGTCAGTTTGTTCTCTCCATTGCTTCAAGGGTTCTCTCTCCAGGTCCTCTGGGTTTAATAAACTTAGTGAGCAGTGCTAAGAGTTACAAGTGTGCAAAGAAGATTAGAATGTAGTGGTGTATGTAAAGGCACTGTCACACGCTGAAACTTTTATCTGAAACTTGTGTCAATCGCCTATGTGAGACGAGTTTCACTCTGAAATTTCGTCCTGAAACTTGTCCAAGCAACACAAGTTTCTGTTGCAGGAGTAGAAAGCAGTTCTACTTTTTGTAAAACCGTCTGATGAAACTGACCCAAGGAAAGTTATGATCAAAATATTATTATAATAAACAATCCCAAAGCACTTGAAATAATATATTATTGCTTAGGCAATATTTTTGTTTTGTATTTCTTTGTAATTTAATTTTGATTTTCAATTTCAATTAATGGAAGCAAAAATGCAAAAAAACAGCTGACTGTTCGGCTGGCTGAGTTTGCACGATTTTGAAAATTGCAGTAAGTGTCCATGAATTAGTGTGCAAGCCCTAGACATTTGGCACTCAAATAAAAATTAACAATATTTTTTATTGTATAGTTTTAAACCCACACACTTGGCACATTAATAAAAATTTATAAGCAATTTTGTTTATCACAATCTATCTACAATAAGAAGACTTACATATACAGGCATTTTTGTAGTCTTCATTCCACCATCTATTAGAGGAATACCAAATGGCAGGTTTCTTAGATCTACAGCCAAACAAATCAAATGTCACTAATAATAATAATAATAATAATAACTTTATTTCGAGAGGGAAACATCTATATAACTGTAGTTAATCATGATGGCCCTCAAAAAAAATCATAATAACGTAACAAATTAAAAATATATACTGTGAAAAAATTACACTAAAAATCTAATTAGTTTATTTCTGAAGTGATTTATATCACTGATGTACAATTTTGCTGAAATACAAGTTAATCTGAGAAATTGTAGTGAGAAGATATGATCAGACTGATGAATGCATGTAGCTCTCAGCTGTCAACATATTTTTAGGAAATGTATTACTAAATATATAGTATCTTGTTAATGTTTTCTTTACTTATGTTATTATATTTCAAATTTTATATAATGTATCATTTAATTGTAGTTATTATAATTACTGTAGTTAAAAAGCCTTTTTAAGGAGTGACAAGAAATGTCACAGATACACAAAAGCCTCTGTTATTTTTTTATTTTTTAGCAACCTGCAATGCAATGCTGAAAAAAGCAAAACATTGCAAGTTGCTGACATCTGTCTGATACTCTGTATTCTCTTCCCAACTTGCAATGCAATTTTTCGTGATCTTCAATAAAACCAGATCTGCCAGCAGTCACTGCGCTCTGATTACCTATTTGCAACATTGATTGCATTACAAGTTGTGGGATAGATGATACATACTGCAACTTGCTTTGTAAAGTTGTGAAAAGCTCATTCAACGTTTTCTGCAACTGGCAGTGCAGTTTCCTATTGCATTACAAGATGCAGAGGGGATGTTACATGTGCAATCTCTTCTGCAACTTGCTATGCAGTGGAGATGCATTGCAAGTTACAAGAAAAATCATCCTGTGTAACAACGCTGAAAGTCTGAATACAATATGTAATGAGATTTAAACAACTGGAAAAGAGTGTTGTGTAATAATTATGATTGTTCCACAACCATCAATAATTCTTACATGCATAGAAATTGAGGAACTTGTCTTCATGTCCAAATACAGTGCCAGGACGTAGTATGGTAGCATTGGGAAACTCCTCTCTGACAGCTATTTCCCCTAAAGCCTAATAACATAATGAACCAATATCACAAAGTCAATTAAACAATTGAAGAAACTATTATTATTACAGTACAGGGATGTCAATCCAAGTGGGTTTCACAAGAAATAAATAATTCTAAAAGATACACAGCATCCAGTAAGTATTTCCTGATCATACATGGTGAGTATAGAGTGATATTAACAAAGTATCAAGGAAGTGTAAATGTTGATTATATTGGTTTATAATGGTTTATTATAATGGATTCATTAATGGATTTGACATGGTTCTGGAAAAAGTAAGTCACAGTGCAGCCATGGGTAAATAGCATTCATTACATCAGGTATATAAATGGCTACTAATAAATACATAATAATCACATACAGGGACATGGCAGTCAGCAGAGTAGATTACATGACCAGCTTTTTTGCATCTGACATTGCTGCTTCAACATGAGGATGAGTCAATTCATGTTTACCATAAACATGAAAAAGTCACTTTCTCATTTGAGTGTCAAACATGCAGTGCCAGCACATAAAAAGGTATCAGTCTGCTCTGCCACGTACCATTTTATGCTTAAATGATTCTAATCTACAACTTACCTTATATCTCAAGAACTTAGAAGGACTGTCCAGGTCAGCATTTAAGGCAGATACATGAATTAGTCTTTCTGTCCCTGATTCTCTTGCTGCCTTGGCTATGGACCTTGGTCCAGTAACTAAAGCATCTTCAAAGCTAAAGTTTCTGTTTCCAAAAACAAAACACTAATTTCTATGACTGTAAAAACAACTACATTCACAAAAATGAGTTATTTAGACAATCACTATGCTATCCATGTTTCTGATATTTTATAGTCAGAACTAGACCCTGTTGGCAGGGTAACTGGGCTACCTGTGGCTATTGGCATTGGGTGGTACAGATATCAGTGCAGCAGAAGTATTAAGTGAACTGTGGAATTTTGTTCCATGTTCTACAAATGAGCTTAAAGTCTCTGAATTCCAATACCAGGTAGATTTTATCAGAGAAAAACAAAGAGAATACAAAGATATAGCACAGCAGCTTTCTAATAAAGGACACAGATTCCTTGATGGTGAGGCATGTGAAGAAAATAGTTTTTACCATCTGAGGTACAGTGCATGGCCACAGTACTACAACCAATTGTTATTATGAATGAGATCATATCATTTTGTGTGATTAAAGACTGCATTGTATTCACCAATGATGTACAGTAATCAAAAGTTGCTAGTGTACAATTTATAGTCATGAATAATACCACTGTAGCTTGGACTGTAGTCAAATTTATAGGCAGTATTGCGTATGGAAAATATTTCAGGTACTTTTGTTAACATTAAAAATGTTTGACGGGACAGTCTCAGTAGATGAACTACCATACAGTCCATTACCAATGTTCATTATTTGAACTAAGTTCATTGATGATGAAATGCCATTATTTCTGTGGGCAAATATTAGTGATGTAAGGGACATAGCTATACACACTGGGTACCTGCATTCAACCCAAGCAATAGCACATTGTCTTGACAGTTGACTACAAGGTGCTTGGATAGTCTTAAAGGGATCAATAGGACCAGGATTTGTTTCTATATCACTTGACAGAATAAAATAATTTATTGGAATGATTCACTCCTTTGTGGTAAATTCATTTTTTTTAACAGATGACTTTTCAATTTTTTTAACAGATGACTTGTAGATTTCCTGGATTTATTTACACATGGAAATATCACTGTTCAAAACAAGACTTTGATAAAAACAAAAGCTTTATTTCCATGTATATTTCTTAAATATATTATTGACAATAAACGTTCTACGTCTAATGAAACTGAGTGTGGTTCCCAATAGATTCTAGAATGCTTTGGTTAGGTTTTGAGAAGGTTGATTTGAACGCCCCGGGTCTTATTTCCGAGTACAATCGATGAAGCTTTAAAATCTTCTATGAATCAGCAAAATATTCAACAAGAAATCTCTTCTAGCTTTGTAAACGGTAATTCTATCTGACATATATGGAAAGAACAACAATAATCACGAAGAAAACGTGTAAAAACTTACTGCGAAATGCCCTCTCTAATAATGGCGGACCTTCTATATCTGGGCAATTCTTGAAGCACCCAGTAATGCATTGCGCGCGTATAGTATTGCGCAAGAATGGCCTTTTTGCGAGACGACAGGAAAAAAACAAAGGTAATTTAAGACTGGGCTTACCACAGGTAGCCCAGTAATAATGAAAGTGAGTGTAATGCAAAATATTTTTATAAAATTGCAGATAAAATAAATAATTTATTGCACACGTAAACCTGTTTTTGTACTGTAAATCTTGGCACGTGGGCCCATTATTTTGGTATACAACAAACAAATTTTCTGTCCTCATGATAACAATCATGGGTGCCATGCGATTGCCAAAAATAATGGACCCACATGTCCAAAATTAGGGGTGCGACACTATAAAAAGGTTGTGTAAATTGGGTTGTGAAATACCTTGTTTCAAAGTCTTTTCCTATTAAGTTGACCACAACATCAGAGTATTTAACCATCTTAGCTACAGATTCTGTGTCTTTGAGGTGATAATCCTACCATCACAATAATAACTATAAGACTAACAAAAATCACATTTAAACTATCTGTTAATGTATTGATTACAGCAAATTTGAGAACATTATTGGTGTCCCAAGGACACAAAAGAGTGATTTCTTCTAAGAGGTCTACCAGTTTTGAATTGTCTACAGATGCCATTTTCCTAACAATCAAATTTAACTCTCTATCCTCTCCCTAAAATTGTTTTTGAGCAAAACATTTTCGAAACCCTCCCCTATCAAGTAAATTTTTGCATGCACAGTCAAGATGTGCAAAGCGGCATTCTGTTGTTCTTTTTTGGCAGGCAACTCCTCTTTCCCTTCTTTCTTCCCTCTTCCCCTCCCCCCCCCCCCCTCTATTTTTCTTTGTTCGTTCCCAGTCTCTTATCTGCCTCCAGAGGAACCCCAAAAGTAGAATAAAAGCAGTAGCCTCCAGAGGAGGCTAGCCATAATTAATACTCACAAAGAAGTTTATCTGTCCTAGTTCACCCATTAGACGTATGTGTCTGATATCATGAGGATCACCACGATATGGCACTGTCAATTGTGTACCTTCCCTACCTATACAAAATACATATAAAATATTACACAGTGGTGCAAAGATGTGAAGTTTATCTTCGAGTGGTATTTCACAAGCAAGCAGAGTGAACAAGTAAAATAATTTTTACAACAAAAAATAAATAAAATAAAACAAAGATGTCCATTAATAAGGACGTTCGTGGGCAATTAAATGGTAATGTCAATTGTGTCATATTGGAATTAGAAATATGAAATAAAAAATGGGGGTCACCGGCTTTGTTTTCTGGATAAACGCTGGTTAATATTGACCATTTTATAGAAAAAGACGCACGTGGTGGCATGGAGGATCGTGACAATTGAATCGATGGGGGGGTTGACTCCCTTATAAAAGGGGCTGGGTCCTCATCATCCCTTTTAGGGTTTAAAATCAATAGTTTTGGTCCCACTTAGGGTGATAATGACAAGAATGCCCCACCAGCTGAGTTATGTGGTCCCTTTTAGGGTATAGGATCAACAACAATTCTTCTTTTCAAAGATTGATTGAGAATGATACGTTATTGATTGGTGCCTCTTAGGGGTGAAATTTCATCACTGCCATGCCTATCATCTCACAATACAGGTCCCTTTTAGGGGCCATTTTCAGAATTTCCGACGAGCCCCCCTGCCCCCTTTCATAAGGGAGTTCCCCTGGGGATTTTGTTGTGTTTTGGAATGAAATTTTAGCTGAAATGTGCATGCACTACTGATGCCATCACACATCACTGAGTGCACACTCAGGTTTTATTCAAAATTTTTTGCTCTTTTTGCAGAGAAAAAGCTCATTTGTTTCTAAAATGTTTTCATGTGATTTATTTATAGGAAATCATATGGCTTTCTCCTGCAATTTGGAATAAATTTGAAGTGGTGGGATTTCAAAAAGCTCAAATTGCACTGGCCTTAAGACCCATGCAGTTTCAAACTCTTCGAAAAAGAAAATTATTTTAATCAATTTAACTCTTTGAAATCCAACTCATTCAAATTTTTTTCACAATTGCACTCAAAACCACATGATTTCCTATACAAAACACTTGTCTATAACATAAATACAATGAAAAATCGCAGATGATTTCTAGATGTACATACACAGTCTGTTGACCAAGTATCTGCCAATAAAACCAGTAGAACCAAATACTGTTGCAGACACTCCATTAAATGATGCCCTTCCACCTGTTCCCTTCTTAGGTAGATAACTTAATTTTCTCTGAAAGAAAAAAAATTGTCTTTCACTAATGACATAAGTACAAGCACTGCACTGCTCATATTAATTAATTATTGTTTGTCTTTTCACTAATGACAAGCATAAGCACAAGCAACATACACAGACTCAGTAATGTACTGCTCATTAGCAGTGCTTGTCTTATCACTAGTGACATAAGCACAAGCAACATACACAGACTCAGTATAGTCCAGTCCCAGACTCTCTTTCTTGCCGCTCCTGGACTCGCGGAGAAAGAGAGTCCAGTATAACTTGCATGCGCATGTGCAAAATGAGCCAATCAATTGATTAATTAGTATTTTGTGAGCTTGCAATATGCAAATGTCAGTGTTTGGTAGCAGTGGTAGTGATGCATATCGAAAAATTCACAAATACGTCTTTCACAACTGTCCATCCGTAAATGGCCTGTAACTGCTCAAACTTTGGTAAAAGATTATAGTTGGTTTTTCCAAGTGCATAGCTCACTGAATCAACAAATGGCTTTCCGAAATGAGACTGATATCGTGTATACAAAACACTTTCTTCTTCAGCCATCTTGAACCATTAGATGACTTTAGGATTTGTAACTTATGTCATGAATGTGGTGATCGCGTGGTCACTAAACTGCCATGCGCATGCAAGTTATACTGGACTCTCTTTCTCCGCGAGTCCTGGAGCGGCAAGAAAGAGAGTCTGGGACTGGACTAAGACTCAGTAATGTACTGCTCATTAGCAGTGCTTGTCTTATCACTAATGACAGGCATAAGCACAATAACATACACAGACTCATTAGCAGTGCTTGTCTTTTCACTAGTGACAGGCATAAGCACAAGCAACATACACAGACTCAGTAATGTGCCGACCATAGTGCTTGCCTTTTATCGCATAAGCAATATACAAAACATATTAGTATTTTAAGAAATCTTATTTGCTTAGAAATCTATACCTGTCCAATCACAGCCAAACCAACAGCAGGCTTTGCTGGACTTCCTGAAAGACAAATCAAACTGTTGACAAACAAACTGTAATCCTAATTATACAATTAAGCTTAACACGTACATTCATGACTACAAAGAGACATTGTGCACATTCTATCGTCTCATCTGATATGAAACAAATTACCAAAATGTTTGTCTACGGTTAAACATTTTAAAAAGTAGCTTGAACTAGTTTTGAGTAGCCATCGTAAAAAAGATGTTGTTCATTAGAGAGTTTTCACTCGTGTTAAACAAATTTTACAACTGTAGTCAACTCAAAAATCTTGAAATGGCAAAGCAATTGATTCTAGAGTTACATATAAGCATTAAAATGTGTAATAACTAGCCTAAAACTTACGAGCAAGAAGCCGCAATCCTCCAACAACCAACATGGCGGCTGAACAAGAAATGAGCCCTCGTTCATTCTATGCAGCGGTTTCAATAAATAGGTAGTTTCTTCATAAAGGATATACAATAGTGTACTCAAATAGAACAAAGGCAAGTCAATAAAATAATGATGCATTAATAAAGATAGCCAGCTTTCAAGTTATGGTGAACTAACTTTTTGTCAAATCTGACTTTCTAAAAAGGCAAATTGTGTACGATGTGATAACGTTAACTAATCCGTCACTCCATCCCCCACATAAATCCATACGACTGAATCTGACAAACCAGGACCTTGCAACGAAATACCAAACCCCCATCCCCACCCTGCAGCCTCCATGATAAGTAATGAACTTACGCGTGTTGACTCTCCCTTCCCCCTCCCTTTTAACTGGCTAGACAGTACGTAGTTTAGGGTTCTGAATCAGTTTTATAAATTAGCCTGGACGCAAATGAATGGCAAGATTTTTTTAGCGTCCCTATGGGTTCACTGCCGTCAATAACATTATACACAAAATTAATAAATAAACATTTCAATGTGCCATACATAGTTTTAATAGTTTTTATTGACCTTGTAATCAGTTCTTATAATTACTTTTGGTTGATATGAGGACCGTATAACGTGTCTCAAATATGACCAGTATAATACAAATAGTAATAGGTCAGTACATACCCCATAACCACCAAAACTATATACAAATGGAAGTTATGTCGGCAAGGGTGAACTTAGACGCAGAAATCCAGAAAATGGTGGTGTTTACACGAGACAAGTTGCAACAACGATTTTCCGCGCATCAGAATGTCGAAAACTCATTGTTGTCAACAGGGGTTGCTACACGGAACGATTTTCCTTGCAACATCAACGTCAGTACGTGACGGCGCTCTGTTGGTGCATCTTGTTTTTCTTTTTTTGGAACTTTTAGATCTGAATCCTAAAGAATTGGTTTTCTTTGGATGACAGTGAGTGAGATGTTTTCTCCTATTACTTTTATCCAAAAGTATTTCTTGACTAGTTATTATGCTTACTTGGCTATCAGTCGCCATTTTGTTGTGCGGAAAGTTATGGCAAACATGTTACACGGCAAGTCCAACAAAATTCGTCATTTTTGTTGCAGCTTTTTGAAGGCAATTCAAAAACCTGCAACATGTTGCCAACACAACTGAGGTTGCGCAGAAAATCGTCCTGAGAACCATGTTACACGACGATAACTTTCCGCGCAACGTTGTTGCTTTGAAAATTGTTGTTGCAAGTTGTCTCATGTAGCACCATCTTTTACCGTGTTCACGGACAGACGCTGGTATTTCTGCGAAAATCCATGCCTTTTAGGGATCTCAAATAAACAACGAAGCCGAAAATTGGAAAATTTTAAAAATTCTTCATAACGACCAATTGAAGAAATCTTTTATGTTTATATTGGTACATTTTAGGAGTAAAGAAAGATTGAGCCTCACCCATTTTGATACCTTATAGGGGTAAAGATTGTCGACGATTATACTCGTTCAAAATATATGGAGTGCCCAACAGTCGTAAAATGAGGCACGACGCGTTTGAATGCGGAATCTCTTCCTAACCATTTTTCCAGAAGAGTTTCCTTATAGAATTGAGTAGTTTGCCCGAAGAGTTTCACGGTCTCTTGTATGAATTAGTTAAACTGTATATACAATATATGTATATATGTATATGAGCGGTGTTCACACAAAAGGGGTCTTCTTTACTAAGACCCCTTTGATGTACCATCTTCAAGATTTGCCGCTTTAACAGCAATCTTTAGCGTTTCTTTGGTCATTTCTCGGCGAAGAAAGGAGAGAGAACAACCACAACAACAAAACTCTCAAAAGAAAAAGAACAACAACAACAACAACAACAAAAATAGAGAGAAAAGAAAGAAAAATGAACAGAAAAACCGAAGGGCGCGTTTTGTGAGAGAGAAAGTAAGACAGCAAAGAAAGACAACAGTTGTTCGGATTTCTTTGCCCCAATTAAATGGGAATCAAAAACAAACTTTAAAAAAGAATTCACCGAGAAATAAGAAAGAGAAAAGAAAGAAAAACAGAAAAAATGGGTTCGTGAAAGAGAAAAAGAGAGAAGAAAAAGAAGAAAACAAAAACAAAAAACAGGAAAGACAAACAATAGTTGTCAAGGTAACTGTCAATTTGGTGCTGTTCTAAAAGACTGAAGGCTCACTTATCCAGTGACGCCTGACGAATTCTACTAGGCTTTACGTTCGGTGAGCGTACTGATCGTGGCCTGAATTCAGCTTCTAAGTGCTTTTCCGAGTCATTTTGTAGCACAGAAGTCGCTTGGCTTGCATCATTAAGCAAGAAAAGACGGCGGGGACAATCTCCTGGAAGAACTCAGGAGTGAGAAGCGACTTTACGAAGAAAGAGTCACAGTAATTACGGCGACAAGATTCAACTGTGATCTCTGGAGTATTGAGGCTTCTCTGGTCGTTCTGTGATGCATTCCCCAAGCCAACAAGGCCATTTCGGCGAGTTTTGAACTGTAACGAAGGCAATCGGTGCCGTCTGGGGCCTGTTAGCGAGGGGGGCTCAGCACTTTTCTACGACTAAGAGTAGGGGACGGGTGCTGTGCAAATTTTTCATGATTGCCCATAATCCTTTTCTTCCGCTGTATCTGATCCAGCGGAAGAAATGCATTATGGGATGCATGTTTGGACGCGTAGAGTGTTTGACCTTGGACCAGCACAGGTAGCCCAAGCTCACTATTAGTGGCTATTTATAAGAGAATGTATGGCACTCAATATCACTCAAAATTTCTGTCTTAATTTTAATAAAATTCCACGAGACTTCTAAAGTGTGTTGTTTATGCTTTCTTCTAACCTCTGAATGAGTTTCAGCGAAATTCGTCGATTTTAACTGCTCGCCCTAAGCCACTCATTTTTGAGTGGCTTAGGGCGAGCAGTTAAAATCGACGAATTTCGCTGAAACTCATTCAGAGGTTAGAAGAAAGCATAAACAACACACTTTAGAAGTCTCGTGGAATTTTATTAAAATTAAGACAGAAATTTTGAGTGATATTGAGTGCCATACATTCTCTTATAAATAGCCACTAATAGTGAGCTTGGGCTACCTGTGGGACCAGCTATGATTGTAGCGCAGAGAATGCCAAAACGGGGTCGACTTGCACACCGTGCGTTACAGCCTAACTTATGGTCAACCTTTTAAGACCCCTTTTAAGTGATCACGCCTCATATGTATATATGTATGATCGCTTGTCGGACGAGTATCCAACGAACACTCGACGAAATGTCAACGAACAGTCAACGAAATGCCATATCGTAATGAATCGATTGGTCATCAGAAATGATTGCGTCTGGAGTAGTTTGTTTGTTAGAGTAGTTAAGCTGGCACATGTGGGATTTCTCCAAGTAGTTAAACGAAAAACAGCCTTGGTTATTCAAACACTTTAAAGAACATTCCAGATCATCAATCACGTGAGCATTAGTGATCACGTGGTCTATCATCAAAGTATTCTCTGATACGGAAGTAAAGTAGACATAGGACTGTCGCGATACTGTGGATAAAATAACAAAGCTTAGCTATAGTAAAGTAAAGTAAAGCAACAATATTTAAAGTCGATAACTCGTGACAGTAATTCAACTGATAAACTTGAGGTCAACGGTGCGCTCATTTTACCGCCCTCTTTCCATCAGTGCTCCGTTTTAAGGGTATTTGAAGCTACTTATTAAAGCTACACAGAAAGGAAAGAAGTCGAAACAAGGATGTGAGATCTGGGGATCGAACTAGGGATCTCTTGCACCGAAGGCCGCGCACGAACCAACTGTGCCATCCTTGCTCCTCATTATTGCTATAAGTCATAATATGACTTGCGTCAACTCCAGGAAAAGTGAGTGAATGTGACGCTCTGTTAAGATTGCTCACGACACGAATTGTTCCAGTCACCCTTGCTCAATATGTATAAATGCCCTTCAACACGGGCAAACTTTCTATGATAAATCAGTTTCTATGGCAAAGGGAGTTTCCACTTTCTATACAAGCAAATTTCATATAATGTATTTGTCATCAGTGAAATTTGGTCAACTTTTCACATCCACACGATTAAAAGTTATTTGTCATAGAAAATGTGCTCATGTGGAAGGGCGTTAACACCACCTGGGAAATTAAGAGTAACAATACCTGCACATATGGCACTCGCTACTGCAGCATCGTGAGCCAGCAAACTATCAGTGGAAGGATAACTATAAACATGCGCATTCGAGGATGAAATTTTATAAAGTTCATTCAAGCTGATACTGGAACCGATACCAAGAGAGATAATGGTTATTCCATCGTTCTTGAGACTCCGTGCACTTTGTGCAACTTGTCCTCCTGAATAATGAACAATAGGTTAGATTAAAGAAAGATCGGTTGATTAAATGTGAGTGAGTGAGTGAGTGAGAAAGTGAGAGAGCATATAAATGAGTAAATGGATGGATGGACAAACGATAAAAGTGTACATGAGTGAATGAATCAGCAAATGAAACAAATAATAAACGAATAAATGAAGCAACAATTGGGTGAATAAACAGCAAAAACAAAATGTCGAATTAATAAATAAATTGGGTGTTAGGTAGATAGCTGGGTGTAACAAAGCAACGCAGTACAGTGTATTTTACTTGACGACAACCCCTACAGCCCGCCGCACGCACGCGTTGAGAAACTATTACACGAGGCACTATTCTTACCGTGTGCTCTTTTACCTGCTCTATATTTTGCCTCGCGTAGCCAAAGATGCAAGGTCTGCGGCAAGAAATCGTCTGAGCTAAGTACCTCGCGTGGCACTTTCCTCACGCAGTTTCTCAAAGTGTGCGGCGGGCTTATGGCTGTGAACAACCATTGATGAACTTATCTTACCGCTACTTTCTCCATCATTGACGACGACCACAGCACGTGGTACATGACCACGCCCACCTTGATTAAACACTTCATGTGCTTTGTCTAGACCCCTGCCAGTGTAGGTGTTCCCACCCTTGAATGTAATACCGCGGATTTTTGTAGCAACCGATGACAGGTTCTGAGGGTCCACGAAGGAGACTTCTGTCGACGCAGTGTCGCTGTACAATACAACTCCAAAGCGAGATTCTAACAGGGAAAAAATACAAAGACTTATTGGAAAGAGAATACTGGTTCGTTCTCCTATGCTACGAGTCAGCTCCAATTGTTTTGCTATTAGTGCCCCGGCGTTTTTGCTCTCCTCTGCTCTCGTACAGGCTTCAGTTGTGTGCTCTGCACTCCTTTGCTTTCTTTTAATAGCTCTAAGTTTCTACGACGGGTCATTGAAGGCCGCGACATTCTTCATTCTTTGCAATTCGATTCTTTAAATATTTTATGATCTATTAGAGAGTTTCTCTTGTTTTCGCTACTATATCACTGTTATTTTGAATTGTGTCCCATTACAGCGAAAATCGTTGCA
This sequence comes from Telmatactis stephensoni, assembly GCA_029948255.1. Lineage (NCBI taxonomy): Eukaryota > Metazoa > Cnidaria > Anthozoa > Actiniaria > Isophelliidae > Telmatactis > Telmatactis stephensoni. The sequence continues at coordinate 20,674 of JALIZF010001205.1, forward strand.
TCGCGACCTCCAACGTCGGTAAGATTTTGGTCTTTTCTGATCCGTCCATCATTCTTGGGGGCGGAGCTTTCACGAACTCGTTCAGTGATTGGTTGATTTGAAAGAAGCTTCGCCCTCAGACTGATTGACGGCTCAGAAAAACCCAAAATCAAAACAAAATTTGTAATTTGCTGGTCGCGATGCAACGATTTTGGCTGTAATGTCTAATAGCATTGCTTTGAAGCGAGGCTGATGTCAAAGTTCAAATGCGTAGGCAAGCATGGGAAGAAGGGCTATTGGTTCTGCTAGTTTCTGCTCTGCTATGGTAGTCTACTCTACTCTACTTTGTCTAGTCTTTTCTTTTCTGATCTGTTTTACTCTTGCAGTTCTCCCAGTGTGTTCTTTGGCTTGCTTCTGAAGTACACACGCTCATACAATACTGGATAATACGCCATGCTAATGTCAACATTAATACTTAGCATTGACCTTCGTAAGAGCGTGCAGTATTTGTACCCATACCTTCGTGAGATATCCTAAAGTGCTGCAGAACATTAATAACGAACTCTTTAAGTTTGTTGAAGTTCCCTGAACCAATGCTTGACGAACCATCCAATAGGAACACGGTATCCATGGAAACAGGACAAACTAACAAACAGAAAAAGTATTGCCCTTAACCTAAGATTTATTAGAAGAAAATGAAAGTACAAAGTACTCTTACAATAAACCGGTTTAAGTGGGTAGTAAAACACGGCTGAGTGGATCTCTTGACAAATCTAGTGTTTTCAAAAGATTCCGTCTTTGCTTAAAGTACACAAAAAGAATTATTCCACTTGGAAAAACAACACGAGATTCCTGTGTGTTTGCTGCAGGTTTTATGAGAGTGACTATTCATTAAACATGTCTAAAACTACTTACCAACAGCATAGGTAGATGGCGGACAACAAAACACCTTTAAATAATGAAAAAAAGTTAGTGGGAGATTAATATTATGGGTTTTTTTCATGTGTTACTTTGTTGTGGTTGCATCAGATCATCTGATGACGTGATGCAGGGCCATTCTGACATCAGCTGCTAACTGTTGCGAAACTGACTCGTCTTAGATCTCGCCGACCTCAGTCAACTAGCCTTCTACATATTGTGGCCGTTTACCTGAAAGTCCTCCATACAAATAAAAATATCAACAAAGAAATAAAAATTTTAAAAGCATTTAAAATAAAAATGTTCATTGTCTATATAAAATTAAAAATATATGAAAAATGGTTAAAATCTAATAGAAATTTTATACGATACTGTATCTTATTAAAAATAATGCATTCTTATGTCCCAGTAGATATTTATTTAGATGTTTTTGAAGATATTGTAAGGTAATTGGTTTGAGTTGGCAGAAATAACCAGTCATTTGATCACAACATAAAGTTATACGTGTGGTCTGAAATCACATCGAAAACCACTTTGTGATATTTATATCATATTGCAATAGCGAGGACAACACATCTTAATTTAAATGTCATTTTTTACTAGACATGTTACGACCAGCGCTTCAATGAGTAATAGGAAAACTAACTGGACTCAATGAAAAAAGAAAAAGCAAAATGAAGTGGAATTAACGTAAGTGACTAATTGGTGAAAAAAAAACTATTAATGATCACAGGAATTGCATCAATTAAATAATCAGTGACAGCATCAAAACCATGCTGGAAAAGTTCAACAGTAAAGATGATGACTCATAATGCTGATAATAATCAAACTAAAATGAACGAAATCAATCGATAGAAGAATGGAGAGAATAATAAATTGTAGAATAATAATCGAAGAAAGGAATTAAGGAAAACGTTTTTGAACAATGAAAATTGAAATGCAAAACAAAACACCTTGAAATAATGAACGAAAAGTAAACTGTTGTGCAATTAATATAAAACACAGTTCAAAGTACAGTTAAAATAACATGAAAATAGAACGCAATCGACAACAAGTTAGAAAATGGGAAATTAGAGAGAAATACTGAAGTATTCGAAATCAAAATCCAATTTTCCAGTGTATTTCAAGTGATGGGATGTTGGAGATGGGATGTCGTTATGTACGACATTGATAGTTACAATCAGCAATAAGACATTCTTACCTCTAACACTAGTAATAAACCAATACACACTCTACAAACCATGATGAAAGTACAATATTTTTTCCCTCTAAACTTGCAGTACTACATGATATTACGGAAGAACTAATCCTGGTCCGGATAAGTAGACCCAATTGCCGATCTTGTTGTTGATTTATGGTAATCGAATAACATCTTCCAGCTGACAAAAGTCAACAGAACCAAGCAGATGTACGATCCGCGGTAGGGATAATTTATCCCAATCAGCCAAAAGGACAATCAACCAACACCTTTTTTATTTTGATATAGTAACACCTAAAATACAAATGATAACGTGCCATAGATGGTGAAACGATCAAATCTTGTCCAAAGTAGCTCTTATTGATAACTTTTCGAGTAAGCACCTCAGTCAAATTCTCACAGAATCCAATCTCATTTTAATGAGCAAAAAACCCTTTCGCGTTTTAACGGAAACTATGTGTCAGTTAAGTTGACAGAGAGAGAACAAAATGGGATGAAACAAAAGGAATAAAAGGTAATGGTTATTCATTGGGGATGCATGATAGCAATTCATTAGAAAAGAGAAATAAGCTGTGTCAACGTACCATCAGTCAAAATTGACAGCAACGATTCAAACATATGTATCATAAGGCGCTAGGAAAGGGCAATTTTCGTTTTCATAATATCAATAATTACACATTAAAGTATTTTCAAGGTCTTTTTTCGAATGGAATGAAATTAATATTTGGCACGATGAAATGCTCGGCATAATCCTAGCTCCCCAGCGGGAAACGAACCCATTTCATCAATATGACATCGTGTACTTATGTATTTCATTTCATTGGGAGTAGTGGGATTGTTCACTTTTTTCGAATCACTGGAAAATGTTTTATACACATGGCTATTCTACGTCATCGTATCTATATGCGTCTCTTAACTCTACCATACATACTTACATCAGGGCAATATACAAGAGTATAACGGCGGTGAAATTGCCTCTAAGAAAGATTTTCCGAGCGAATTTCACACTCATTGACACAAGACACACATTTCTAATAGACAAGAAATCTAAGCATCACTTACTTGTTGATCACGTGACGTATTCTGCGGTATGGCAAAGTAAAACCAGCAGCACATAAAACATGATTATTTTGTACACCATTGACATAGTGTTACATGGTAACCGACAGTTACTATTGTTAATAAGAGTGTTAGTTAACTATAGTTGAATGCTCCACAGCCAATTAAGCAACCTTTAACGAGCGACAGAAGCAGAAGCGGAACCAACATACAAAGATTCAGTGATGCACTGTCGATCATCTTTTTTCACACCTAGGGTGAGGAATGCAACACTGAGTCTGCGTATGTTGCTTCTGCTGTCGTCGCTCGTGAAAACCAGGCTTTATATTGTGCGCAAATTGTCGCAATGTTACATCATGTGCAGGATCTTTCTATGGCAGATTGTAGTATTTGTATGACTGTGAAATATACGCCAGGAATTTCGAATGTTTTTACAGAGAGTACAGCAATGATATGGTCATGGTACGGTCATGGTACGTTTCACACTCATATGAAAACTGCTCGAAGGGCCTGATTATATGAACCGGGCTGGTTTTGTTAAGAAGAACAAGAAGTCAGCTCGTTTAGCCAGCCTAGTTCATATAATCAGCCCTAAGAACAGACAATGTTAAGTTTAGTTTTAGTTTAGTCTAGTAGAGAGGTTTTCATAAACCCGTGAAACAAAGTGTATCAGTTAAAGTGTGATAGTCAAATAACAACAAAAGAACACAATGGAATGAAGGTGTATTAAAGAGTGATACACTAAAGTGTGTTTCACGGGTTAATGAAAACCATTCTACAGCTGAGAACATAATTGCTTGTTGTGAGCAACACAACGGCAGTGATCCTTGGTGTGAACAGAGTTGGTGTGGATGAGTGAAACCATACTTAGGGCTTAAATTAATTAATTTATTTGTCCTTTTACTTGTTTTACAAGTGGATGTGTGCCATTTCTGTGTATTCAGTGAGTGAGGAATTACTCACTATCTAATAAAGATAATTCACGTAATTGTTCCATTAAACAGTACATACTAACACTTGGGTGTGTCTGTCCATATTCAGATACAAATCGTTTGTATTCATCATTAAGTTCATTGGGAGTATCTTTCAGAGTGTTTTCTTGGCTACTTTGCACCTCCTATAAACAACATTCACATTAGAATCTATTACAGCAGCTTTCTATGCTGTATTTTGTGCATCTGTTTGTGACGGCTTCAAATGTTGGCTACTTTCGCGACAATTTTAGTCACCATATTTTAGTGTTCCTTCTGGGGATAGCTGGTACTCATTTATACAGCTGAGTAGTCTCATATTCCCAAAGGTTCTACCACAAGGGTAGGGGTGGGTGCCACTCCTGTCCCAACTTTACCCCAGCAATACTGGTACTCATTTATACAGCTGAGTAGTCTCATATTCCCAAAGGTTCTACCACAAGGGTAGGGGTGGGTGCCACTCCTGTCCCAACTTTACCCCAGCAATACTGGTGCTCATTTATACAGCTGAGTAGTCTCATATTCCCAAAGGTTCTACCACAAGGGTAGGGGTGGGTGCCACTCCTGTCCCAATTTTACCCTAGCAATACTGGTACTCATTTATACAACTGAGTAGCCTGAAGCAGTGTTTAATAAAGAGCGTTGCTCAAGGATACAAACAAATATTTGTAAGACTTTCGTTGACTTTGCGTGATATGGTTAATACATTGACTGACATATATTAAGTTTTTCAACTACCATCATGCGCTTTAGAGGGCAGTTACTAACAACAAGAACACGTTTCTTTTACACAACGTTTTAAGAGTACAAGAAAGTCAAGGTTTGTTGATAAATTACTGTTTTCCTTATCTTTTAGCTTCCAAGAAAATTAAAATTGTTCGCTGAAATTCTTCTTGAAAAGATTGGTTTTCAAATAAAAATACGATAACGTACGTGACGTAGCATACACGTGACGTAGCATATACGTGTGACGTGGCATATACGTATGACGTAGTATGCACGTGTGATGTAGCATATACGTGTGACGTAGCATATACGTGTGACGACGCAGAGTAAAGAGGTCAGTGCGTTCAATATATTTGAAAAGCCGCAATGAAAATCTCTTTGGGTTTCCTGTGGCAACATCAATGAAACTCGATCACGTAAATGTACCGCGTAACTTGATAGCATGACGTACTAGTGTAACGCACTTGCCTTAAGGGTAAGGGTTAGGTATTGAGGCGAGTGCGTTACACTAGTACGTGATGCTATCAAGTTACGCGGTTACATTTACGTGATCGAGTTTCATTGGGGTTGCCACAGGAAACCCAGAGCTTCAGTTCAGTTCATTATTGGTAAAAGACTCCCAAGCTCTCCCAAGCCTGGTCCCCTGTGCATTAAAGCGTAAGATTACACGGGTCAATGCTGAATCAATGAACGCACAATTGAGTCCCTTGTTTTCAGTCTCCATACACGTATATTTTATATTTTTAGCTATCTCCCTAAGGAGTTTAAGAAAAATAATTTCCACAACAATAGGCAGTGTGTAGATAGACTACCTTGTTTTCACTGCTGCGTCATCGAGGAGGTACTTTGGCTAAATGTGTAAAGGAGTTTTTCTTCGCGACTCGTCGCAAGTCTAGGGGCTGAATAACTTCTCCCTCACTGGCCTGGCTAGGCTATACACGTGTTCACAGTACCAAGACCTCAGGATAACGTGGATGGGGTAGAAATCTTCATCCGGAACGTAAATCGATTCGATGTCCCAGCATCTCTGAATGTCTCGGGAGAATCGTCCAGTTTTTGGCTGTTCGATTCCCGACAAGATCCAATTTTTTTTTCTTTGCTTCTTTTTTAAACATTAATCTATTCCTATTACCTTTTCATTGGATATTTTTAACTTGGGAATGCTATTTAATCCTTTTTTTAACAAAGGGCGCGAAAAGCATTTCGGACAAGTGTTCTCTGCCGGCCTGAAGTTTATCAGTGAAATGACCAAAGTAAAATGAAACAGGAGCAGAGTGAACATATATCAATGACGTCGCCCACCTTAATAAGTTCCGATCGCTTCATCTTATTTGTTGACGTCATGTCTTCTGTAATCATTCCTGGAGGGGGACTGGGTCTAGCAGTGAGAGAGACTAGGTCCATTTTGAGAGACTGGGTATGGGATCTGGACTCTACTACCGACACTCGTACCTGTTGTAGAGAGATATATATTAGGGACTGAAGGTTACCACTTGTTCAATATAACGAAGAGAGTTGTATGCATAGAATATTATAATGTAGAATATTATAATGTAGTGGTAGTGTGTGAGAGAGAGTACAGTGTTTCCCAATTAGGGCGCAAACGCTATTATATATTGGACACTTAAATAGAAGTTACAGCTAGCTTACAGACGTTGCGCATGTAAGGTTATGTGACATGCAACGCTCATAGGTATCCTTCATATTGACGAAACGATTACAACTTATTTGGTAAATCAGAATTGGGGATGTTGAATAATGGTTAATCTTGAGAGTACGTTAACCTTTACATACAGATAGAAAACGAGTAAATAGAGAAAGACAATCTAAACGAGAAACAAACGATCCATGCATGAATACGAATTACAATCATGTGATGTATATTTGAAAATGAAGAACTATGTTAGCGCCTAGTGTTAACGATGTAAAGAATAGTTTTAACTTTTTACAATTATACTTCTATCAAATTTTTTTTTTTTTTCCACTATAATTGTAAAGCGCCTATGGACTATATGGAATAGGCGCTATATAAATGCCTATTATTATTATTATTATTATTATCTTTATGGTATTAATACCTCAATGTGATCAAATAGATGAAAATTGAAGACCCCCGAGGAACTGTGAACAGCGATATGAAACTCGTGTTGAACTAAAGAACCTATCAAATGAAGTCCATAACAGAGTTGTTACTGCTTATCGTTCATCAAAGAAACAGAATTGTATTCAACATCTGTGTCCCTTTAGGGTAACGGACGATGCGTTCTGTCCCATCCACCCCTCTATCAATAAGTTCGCAGATTAGTCAAAACAAGGATGTGAGACAATGTACTCTTACCTCCTCTCTCCCTTAGCCTGCGTAGCGGCCCTGGAGAGGGCAGGGGAATGGGAAGGGGAGGGGGAGAGGGCTGGGGACGAGGTGGGAAGGAAAGCCACCTTTCCTTTGCTTTCCCCTCCTCCCCAGCCTCCCTCCCCTCTCCCCTTCGCCTGCTTTCTCCAGGGCCGCTACGCAGGCTACTCTCCCTCGGTACTCCACGTTATTTAGTTACACAGATTAGAGGGAAGTCGAAACAAGGGGTAACGAAGAGAAGAGAACGCCTGAAATCGCCGTTCTCTTACAACGATTTGTCCTCAAAACAGATCATCAAGTTGCTACTCAGATATTTAGTATCTCACCTGGTCCAAATGTAACGTCATCCAATGAGTTGCTACATGGCGTGACAACGTGACCGTCTTTATTCTTGAAATACACAGGACCCTTGATACTATATCTGGACAACAAAAAAGTCGAGAGTTTATTAACTACAGTTAGTAATAATGAATGTGTAACAGTATCCCAATAGGGAGAGCAACTGGTTACCACCTCGCTCTTTTCTCCCTGCGAAACTACACCCTCTAAAAGGAGGGATCGGGCAAACGTTCCTATGTGCACGTGAGAGAATTAGGGCGCGTTTACAAACAAGATGGTTTTGCGGTGTCACCTGATGTAACTTTTCTTGCAACAGTCCACTCAACCGGCTTGAGAGCAGACCCAAGCTCATTTCTACAAAGGTTAATTTTAATGAGAACTCCAAGTCGGGAACGTAAAGCCACAGCCGTCAGATACACGATATTTTGTGTGTAACGTTGCAGAGCTAAAACGTTTTTGCACTTGTGTGACTGTAGCACGTAAAGCTTCGCGCAACCGTTGCTGCAGTGAGTACGCGATGCAGTACTTCTGTTGCGTGCAACATGGCAAGAAAAGTTGCTGAAGGTTTACCTCGGTACGAAGACTAATACACCATTAGCTCTAAGACTAAAGATAACAGCATCAACCAATCGTCGTTCATCTTCTTCTTCAAGAGATTGAAAGAAAAGCGCTTCAAACATCTCCACAGATTCCTTTTGGGCTGACTGGGCTTCCTGTGTAAAAGAATTTTTTTTACTGGGCTTCCTGTGGATAAACCCCCGATTCCAACAAAGATTTCCGGGCTTCCTGTGGATGAACAAATGATATAACCAGCGATAACTGATTTCCAGCATACCCTATGCTTAGTGTTGATATGATGGCAAAGATCTTCTAATTCTTCGTTATTTAATAACTCCTCTTTGTCACCAGTCCCAACAGCAGCCAAAAGTAAACGATGGACCTGGACAGAGCATTGGAAAAAAAGGCTGTCACGTGACTGCTATAAAATTAGTATTTATAATCATCATCATCATCATCTTCTACAGTGGCTATTCTTCTGCTGGCACTCACACTCACTACCTCTACATTAAATATTTTGCAGGCATCGCTCATCTAACATGTTGATTTTTACTGAGGGAGGAAAAACCGGAGAACCCGGACAAAAAATCCTCTTGGCATGGTAGAGAACAACACATCACATAAACTAAACTCACATATGATCCAATGCCCGAGCCGGGACTCGAACCCGGACCACAGCAGTGTAAGGCCGGTGCTCTCACCACTCGGCCAACTGATAATTTGATAACGAATATGGCATTTGTGGTGCTGGTGGTAATGATGATGATGATGATGGTATATAGTTTAATGTCAATTTTTATGCATAGAAATACAAATGGATTACAATCGACGACAAAAACAATGACGATGCTGATGATTACTTACGATGACGTCAGCATATCTACGGATAGGTGACGTAAAGTGCGTATAACGATCCAAAGCCAGTCCGTAATGAAAATACTCATCAGGTGACTCAGAACCAGTAGAAAAGTAAAGCGCGTTGGACATGGCTTGTGTGGCTAGACCACGTAGAATCTACACGTAAATAAATAATATTGTAAGTTATCAAACTTAGAAATAAATAACATATAAAATAATAAACACATAAATAAATAATATTTTTATCAAACTTATTGCGAGGTGATTTATGACGTCATAATAACACAGGAAACCCACAGCATACCTTGTTAAACGTGGGGTCATTGGGATCCACACACTCATCAAGTGAGTCAGCAAGTAGTTTATTTGAGCTAAATAAATCACCATTTAGTAAGCTTAGAAATGATTCTTAATAAAAACACAAGCAGATAAAAATAAAGCAAGATAAGTCCCCCGCCCAACCCAAAGGTTATTTCCATGGACTGTGCGAAGTAAACAGTGCGCTCTCTATGTTCGCCCTCCCTTACCGAGTACTCTGCCACACCGCTTATTTAGAGACAGAAAGAACTACAGAGATAACAACTCAGCTTTATCAGGACAGTGGGAAATGGACGATGATGGATTTCTAACAGGAAGACAAGGCATGGGAACAATAAAGAATGCAAAAATAAATTGTCACATGTTACCTTGAGTCAATGGTAAATCCCTTGGACTTTGCACAATAAACAAGATTAGAGAAATACTGCTGACGTGGTAGGGGATGACGACGTAACTACAGCAACGAAAACGATCAAACAATCATCAGTCAGGATTGGAGGAGAAACAGCTTTAGACAAGAAAAACTTAAAATAAGGAACGACTGAGCTCTTTTACAGTCAAACTAAAGAAAACCAAAAAGCAGCTAGCGAGTTAACTAGTATGGGCTTCGTTGGTGTATGGAGGAACAATATAACATCAATTTCATTCTTACTAGTGCCGCAGTAGGAAACGTCTGTGCTATTTTCTTCGCCACCCAGTGATTTGCAAAGATCATACACTCTGCAATTGTTTCGTGAACTTCTAAGGGCTGCAACGAACAAAATAACAAGTCAACACCTAAGAAGATGCAGGCTATAGAGGAGTTTTCGTATGAATGTGAAACAGACTGCAACGTGCGGTGACCGTGTCAGTACCATATTAGAGAGATTAGAGCAGATTTCGTATGAGTGTGAAACGAACCGTTCCGTGCCGTGACCGTGTCAGTGCCGTAATGTCTATGAAAACATTCGAAATTCTTGCCGTAACCGTGCCGTGATCATGCTGTGCCGTTTTCACAGTCATATGAAATCCGCTCTAAGCATAACGTACACGAGAAATGGCAAACGGGAGGGAGGAACACGTGACCTACGAATTTCGCATCTGACGTTTCGCGTTTGACACTCAAACGAAAGAGCAACTTTTCACGTTTACGGCAAACACAAAATGATCCATCCTCGCATTGAAACAGCAACGCCAGACGCGAAAAAAGCAGGTCACGTGATCCTCTTTACCGCTTGCCGTTTCTCGTGTACGTGATGCTTAATCTTTCTATTCCTGCCGTAACCGTGCGGTGCCGTTTTCACAGTCATACGAAAACTACCTACGCAACAAAGACGAAGGTCCACAATCAAGTACTGGAAGTAGAAATGTACGCAGCGTTGTCTTATTTGTCAGCATTTTTCACATAGACGTCCATGGACAGAACAAGAAAGTATATGGTGAACTACGAGGCAACTGGCAGACATGGAACATTAACGCACCTTTTTTGGTGTCAAGTCTTTGATGTCTTTCTTCTCGTTAAGTTGAACCTGGACTTCAGAACCCTCAAGTTCTAGTGCACCTGAATCACAAATACACCTTGCTTAGTGATTTACAGTGAACTACCCCAGACACACTTGGAGCCACCTTCTCATTTGTCTGCTTCAAAAAGCCTCTTGCTTAGGGTGTGCTTAGGTACAGAAATAATTTAAAAATTGGTGTGGATCAAGCTGAGGTGTCCGTCGGAGAATGAGGAGAACATGCCGGTGGGTTCTCACTGCGACCAGTCCTTGCAATTAGGAACTTTGATTTTTAGTTTCAACTGCACTAGACTATCACGAACGTAAACGTACAATGAGACCAGTTTCAAGTTTGCAAACTAAACATCGACTCTAACTTGTTTGCTTTACCTTCTATTGTCCGCATAGATTTAAGATGTCTTGCTATGTCCATCAGTTTAGTAACAGACCATCGAAGCTCTTGGAGTCTACACAAATGAAAGGAAAGATTTAAGTCCTCGTCCCTTCATCCAAGAAAGCGCTCTTTCGGAGGGTGAAAGTTACCATTCCCACCCAAGATCCGGTTTCATGAATCTAATTAATTAGAGGAAAGTCGGGGGAAAAGGGGGAAATTCGATTCTGCACACAAAACCCAAAAATAACTGAACTCACACTAAATATTCTATTTGGCCTGGTCAGCAAGTTTGTCTTACCACAGGGTGACCAAAATGTGCTGTAATCAGGGTACTTACTTCTCTATTGCTTTATTTCTATCGAACTGATGGAGTTCAGGAATATCTTTAATGATGTCGATGTCTTCACTGTCTGCAATAGCTTGAGCAGCCTAAAACAAAAAAATATTATTCTTGATGAGCTGATGTAAAATGTGATCTAAAGTCTAAATCCAGTATCCTCGGGCACACAGGGTACCTCCACTTTCCCTTTTGTTTCTCACCCCTCCCCTCCCTCCCACTCCTTACCCCCCTCCCTTCCCTACGACATCCTGGATGGGATTTCCCGATAACAGCGCAAGTTGTGATGAAAATAATTCGTTCCCGAGCCTGAGACGTAGGCGTATTGATCGTAATGTTCCTTCTACCACTGCATAAAACATTTGCGGATCGCACTGAATCATGGGAATGTTTTAGGGACGCTGATCGCACTGAATCATAGGAATGTTTTAGGGACGCTGAGTTTTCAAAATCCATCTAAAGTTATGATACGGTGGAACAAATATGAGAGAAGTAAGCCACATAAGGAAAAATATGATTAAGATTAGATATTCACAATCGTTTGCAAGTAAGTTATTATTGAAAACAATCCCAGAACAGTCAACTGAAACTGAAACTGTGGAGTGGCAAATATGACAGCTGTAGAAAGACCATTGAGGGCAACATGGACAAATAAAGGTAGCAAAACGACATCGTTAAATTTACAACTTGGAATACTTTGATTACGCAGTCCTGTTTGTAACTTTGATTATGCTCACTGGTTACCTCGTAAAATAGTTTGTAAGAAGATCTGATCACGGTCCGTCCATACCACGTCTTTAGGACTGTATAATTGGAATCCATCTCCCACATAACACTCATTGCATATCTACAAGAACAACATAACTTAGGTTATAATAAAAGACTAAACAAAGGCAATATACTCTAAGGTGAGAGGCAACCACGAAAGGGAAAAGGACCACAAACGTTCTCTGTCGTTTATGTAAAAACTCTGAAGACTTTTGACCCGAAAATGTTTGCTTCCATCAAAGAACAAATTAGAATAAAGTTTGAGTTAACTTCTAGATTTTATGTATTCAAAGTGTGCCAAGTCCTCATAGAGTTATTTTTAGAACCAAGTATTTGAAAATCGCAACCCTAATCAGTACATGGTGTTCACCGTCTGGCTCCAGTTGCATGAAGGGTAGATAGCGTTATCCGCTGAAAAAAAAACTGAATAAAAAACTTTATCCAGTGGATACATTGGACATTTTATCCACAGTAGGATGGTTTATATCCACCCTTCATGGAACTGAGGCCTGATGTTGAACACTGATAGCTAGTGTATAAGAGGTGTATATACCTGTCAACACCACTGATTAGTGAACACAAGTCAGCACTAAGTACTTCAGGTAACATATCATAGCGTCTGTCTGCCAAGTACACCGTCGTGGACCTGTAATAATATCTTTGTTATCACTAATATTATATGTTATCGCTAATATCATTTGTTATCACTAATATAATATGTTATCACTAATATCATTTGCTATCACTGATATAAATTGAGTTATAACGCGAGCTCGCAAACGTTTTCAGTACTCAAGTGAAATTGGAGGGCAGGGGGAAGGGGAGAGGGAATGGGGACTGGGGAGGAGGGGGAAGGAAAGGTAGGTTTTCTCGTACTACGTATTATACCTTGATTGAGCTTCTGCATCTGTTAACGACCCTGGTCTAACAAAGTATGTAACATCAGCGATGTGAACACCAAGCTCTATTTTTCCTCGTCCAAAACTCCTAAAATACACAATATCAATGCAAATAGAGAACTAAAGTTAAACCACACGTAAGCGCAAACAGGAGATATGGTTGCTTAAATATGACAAATTTGTATGGGAAACTTTTGGTATTTTTGATACGTGGTCGCATCGCGTAGGTGGTCACAAGGTATTACCTTACTGATAACGTGTCGTCGACGTCTTCACATCCTTTAGGGTCGATGCTAAACACAAGATGCGATGATCTGTATGAACAACATGATAACAGATGAACTAATGAATGGATGAATTAAAGGATTGGAGAATGTATGAATGATTGAGTAAATAATTACATGTTGAACGAACGAACGAACGAACGAACGAACGAACGAACGAACGAACGAACGAACGAACGAACGAACGAACGAACGAACGAACGAACGAACGAACGAACGAACGAACGAACGAACGAACGAACGAACGAACGAACGAACGAACGAACGAACGAACGAACGAACGAACGAACGAACGAACGAACGAACGAACGAACGAACGAACGAACGAACGAACGAACGAACGAACGAACGAACGAACGAACGAACGAACGAACGAACGAACGAACGAACGAACGAACGAACGAACGAACGAACGAACGAACGAACGAACGAACGAACGAACGAACGAACGAACGAACGAACGAACGAACGAACGAACGAACGAACGAACGAACGAACGAACGAACGAACGAACGAACGAACGAACGAACGAACGAACGAACGAACGAACGAACGAACGAACGAACGAACGAACGAACGAACGAACGAACGAACGAACGAACGAACGAACGAACGAACGAACGAACGAACGAACGAACGAACGAACGAACGAACGAACGAACGAACGAACGAATGAATGAATGATGGATGGATGGACGGATGGATGGATTCGATGAAACAAAGAACTAACGAAGAAATACCGAAAACCAAGACTTCTCAATCAAATATACGCACATTTGTTAGTCAAGGTAATCTTCACGGTAAATATGAAAACAGAATTCTCCAGTGGGCAGTCTACCACGATCAACTCTCACCTCAAATCTCGTCTACGGTCAATTTCGTTTTGATCCATTACCCAGGGGTTCTCATTGCTGTTGCTAGGTAACTCTTTCAGCTGACTTTCAGTGAATGGCGGCGCAAACAATTGATGCTCTAGCATAATAGTACTGATTTCTGTGTCTAGACAACCAATTGGACCGAGAGAACGTACGAAATGGCCATTGGGATACATCGAGGTCACTTCCCATGAATCAATGCGCACTACTATCCTATTATCAATACAATCAAGATATTAAAAGAGAGCATAACTGTCACGTGACTGCCACGCGACGTACTGTAACCCCATTTGCGCTATCTTTAGAAACAAATAAATCTCATCGATACGTTTCTCTCTTCCCTCCCGAATAACTTTGCCCACTGCAACTCCCCTTCCCAGACTTCCTTGCAAGTGTGCAATAAACTGGACAAAGTGACCACTCCACAGACCACCGCACTGTTAAAGATTTCTACCCATCACTACGTCAAAATGTACTACACATGCGTGCCTCCCCTCAAACAAACAAAACTTTGCTGGCGAAATTCAAAACGCACAGAAGCCAAATTCCGTCCCAAAAAATGAGGTTAAGAACATTGAAGTATATATCAAAAACGTTCACGATCGGACATCTGAGACCGAGTAAATAACTGCAAACTTTGATATATACAAAAATGAATGATGTAGTTTGTTATATTGTTGGAATATAGTTATGAATTTTGAGTTAAAATTGCTCTACATCGTATTTTAATCACGAAATACAACAGCAAAAAAATAAGATTCAGATCATTGACCAACGTCAACGTTTTATGAAACAGGTATATTCTGATGACTGTCTTTTTCGCCTAGTGCTTTCCTACCTACCTTATCCGTACTTAAAAGTAAGCTCAAAGGTATAGCATGGGAAAATCTGAAGGGAAAAAATTCTAAAAATATTGCTTGGGATTCCTGTGATCAAGCCGCGGACGCGCGTAAGCCCGCGAAATCTCGCGCATGCGCAGTTTTACAAACATTTACGGCACCTGTGATCTCTTAATGCGTCTGCTTGGCGAGTAGAAATACGTATTTTAGGAATACGATAATCCCAAGGTACTACCAAAACCTGTTAAACAAGAAAGAACACGTTTTCATAAGAAATAGGCCATAGGCACTAACAGGTCACGTGACCGTATCTCCCGTAAATCAAGCGGCACCATCAAAATAATCGCCAGAAATAGAAAGAGCACCTTCCTATTAGTAAACATGCAAAGTTTCAGCTCATGAGATGTAATAAAGGTTAGGATTTCAATAGTTCTGGGCCATTCCAAATCTTATTTCTGCAGCAAAATATATGTTGTTCTAATGGCAAGATTTATCATTTTTTCTAATAATTATTATTTTTATTATTATATTAATAGTAATAATAATAATTTATTACGTATAGGGCGCAGGATTCATATGAATATGAATATTTCTCTATGAAATAAGTTAAAGCACTTATTCTTTTCCTTGTAAAATGCCGTTTTTGTCATTCTAAAGGTTAAATAAATAAATATGCAGTGGCTGCCAGCTGAGTAATTATGTTAAAGACAAGAAAAACAGTTTTCTATACCGAAATATATAATGTGATTACGTGATAGGTATACTTTGCAAAAGCCGCCAACCTTGTTGAGATCAGCTAGAGTTAAATTCACCAAATATTTTCATAACAAATATATTGTTTTGTTGTATTGAGATAAGTCTAAAATTATTTTTGTTGCTATTCAAATTAAAACTCTGCAGCTGTTTCCAAACATCTACAAACAGGTCTTCGAGTTCTTACGTCAAACAGAAAATTTTATCTCTAAATTAAACAACAACTAGATGTGGTGATAATTATCATATTGCGGTAATGATAAAGGTATTAAATTAAACCCGAGACATCAGTCCAAAATATAGCTATACAAAAGACGTTTAGCGTGGATTGTTCGACACTATTATTTTCGAAGATCATGGTTTGATCCAGTCAGTAGTATAACGAAAGCTTTCAGGTCTTCTAACTTCTAACTTTGGAGTAAAGAGTCAAAATATCTCCTGAAACACCCGTTTCTTTCCTCTTTTCTTTCTTCTTTCTTTCTTTCTTTCTTTCTTTTCATTTTCTTTTTTCTATCTATCTTTCTTTCTTTCCTTCGTTCGTTTGTTCGTTCGTTCGTTCTTTCGATCTCATTCGTTCGTTCTTTCTTTCATTCTTTCTTTCGTCTATTTGTCTTTCGTTCGTTTGTTAGTTCGAACATTTGTTGATTCTTTCTTTAGTTTCTTTTTCTTTCTTTCTTTCTTTTGTATTTTCTCACGTCTCTGTCGATGACAAAGTTCTGTAGTATACTGCCAAACATATTTATAGTATACGTATCTAGTGTACATATCGCTAAGACATTTGAGCCTTCTCGTGTTAATTTTCAGCTGTCTATGTTGAAGACTTTTCATTTGCCTAATTCTTTTCTGGGGGTAGTTTCAAGAAGTTCTATGTTTCATGATAGTGCGTGTTTTTAGTTTACGGTGATAAATATCAAAACACAACATTTAAAAATTGAACTCGGGAATGTGCTTACTTTTCATAGACAAAACAGCAAATAATTAAATTTCTGTCGGCATACGTAGATATGTTTTGTCAATTAAAGATAGTGACATTCAGAGTTGTAAGTCTTTTTAAAATCATCACAATTTTTTTACTGTTGAGTCATTATTTAAAACTATCATCTTCCTTGTCCTTGGTGTCGTTTTTTTGTTCATCACTTCATTATAAATTTTTGTTTTATCGCCCGATATAGCTACTGAAATTTCGTCTACCTTTCGTATCATTTCATCTCTTTTTCTTCTATCCTTCTCCCAGGATTTTCTCTCTTGCTATTTGCTTCTTTTTTTACCTTCTTTCTCCTCTTTTCTTTATTTTTATTACTGATTCTTATAATTTGTTAAATTAGCAAAACAAACACAACCCTTAGCCAATAATTTTCGCATAATTTTAACATTACCTACAACACCAGAGCAATCTTAGAAAATCCATTGCTAATAGAAAGTGGGGCCATTGAACAACCATTAATAGTGCTAGTGATATTTGGAATAAATTAGATTTATCTTTAGAGAGTTTTAAGCAGGACTTAAGACGTGTTAATAATTCATAGCCTACTGAATTTTATCTATACGAGCTTAGTTTATATATCAATTATTTAATTTTTTTACTAGTTTAAGTCTTTTTATATTTTTATATTCATATTTATTTAGACATACAGCGTTTTGCAAAAATTCTGTAAAGGCAAAGTATATACATATATACAATTTGCATATTTTCAAATTTCTCCAAAATAGCACCTTTTTCGTAAAACGTCGTGTCAACTTGTTTATAACCATTAAATCTGAATAACTGCATCGTTACTTTGCAAAGAATTTGTATTTCCTCCTATATTTTAGCGATTTTAGTTTGACAATTACCCATAATGTACCTGATATATGTATATACTTGGCTTTTACAGAATTCTTGCAAAACGCTGTATATATACCAATTTTTTTGTTTTATTTGATGATTCTTCTGTAAATCCGTCACTGTTGTGAAGTTGATCTCCTCATTCAAGATTATTATTATTAATATTATTTTATCAATAGAATTTTTACTTTATCAATAGAATTTTCACCCAAACTGAAGGATATTTCCAAAATAATTTTTCATATTAGTTCCAAAATGAGAAGGCAACAGCTATATAACTAGCAAAGCATTTTTACTCTTCAACACTTTTGTATAAAGAAGAGCAATTCAAATGGACGTATGAATTTTAATCAGTACTATTATAAGGTCTGTCAATGCTGAATTCGTTAGCTCTTCTCCTTTCCCTTTCATTCACTTTTCTTCATGCAATCTATCTAATATCTTTTCGTTTTTCATTCCTTTTCATTCTTCTTTTATTCTTTCACCCACTTCTTTTCTTTTCTCTTTTACTTCGCTGCATACAGCTGTTTTTCATATGTATATGATTACCTCTCGGCACAAGTCCGGCGAGGTACGGCGTAGTAATCCTAACGTAGCCGTAGCGTAACGTGTCCGTTACGTGTCGTAACGTATCCGATGCTTATAGTATCTGTATCGTATCCCTTGCGGATACAAAACCGTACCGTAACGTGTCCGTTGCGTGTCGTGTATCAAAACACTCAAATTACGTGCAGCGGTTGTGAGTTGCGTGTGGTAGTGTCAGTTGCGTGCTATAAAGTGGTCGTGGCCAGTTGCAGTGTGTTCGTTGCGTGTCGCGTATGGAAACACTCAAAGAACGTGCAGTAATCATGATGTAAACGTGCCATGCCATAGTTTTTAGTCATAAAACCAAACTCAAGAAATAAAATATGACGGCTTTATATAACGCAAAGCTGTTTTACAGCTGCGTAAGCAAGCCTTAAACTAGTTCATAAAAACATTGAATAACGAAGCATTGAATGACCAAGATGATGATGATGATGATGATGTTAATGGTGTTCTAGCAAAGAAGAAAATGTTAAGTTGCTGATACAATACAATACAATACATTTCATTTAGTGTTCTATTCATATAACTTTACAGAGGATATTTTCAGTTTTAGTGTTCCTTATTTTAGAGCACAAGCTAATTGTAACAACCACAAGGCTGATCTACACAATTAGCTGGCTTAGTAATTTATGTACTTAATGATAGCATCAACAAGAGCCCCAGTTTAATTCTCATTAACATATGCCATCAATGTAACTTAGTTAATTGCCAGTGCTAAATGCGTCAGACGTTTCTTATAATAAATATTAATATTTCATTATCAAGTCAGTTCCAAATTGTAAATGGCCATCATTTAGATTACTTTTTCTTAACTGGGTCATCATCAGGCAGCTGATAATACACAACAGGTGTAACTATGCATATTAAAAGCACGAGAAAGGAAAAATACAAGTCATTTTATGAAAGCAACGTCTGTGGTGTTACTAATGCTAAAAGAACAACACTTCTACAGAGGAAATCTTGCAAAGAGCCTCGCTTCACAAACCTCAAAAGAAAAAACCATTGAGAACAGGTAAACTGAGATCGATATCAACACATCAATTCAAGGCCGGTTAATCAAAAACAGAAGTTAGACAATCACAGGAAGAAGGAGGTAGGAAAGTTGAAATATATACTTAACTAAAACGAGGTCAAAGAAAAGCTCAAAAAGAAAAGGAAAAATTTCCAAGGACTTGAGATAACATTCGTTCTAAAAGGAGGATCAGATAACCTGAGGAACTGTCTAGATACACTTTAACAGGTGAATTTGAAAGTAAAGACGTTTTTTAATTATTACGGTAAAAAAGAAAGCCGCGCAAGCCTTTGTAAGGAAAAGAGGGAAAACTTTGAGAAAAGGAGGAAGACGCTACTAGACGCTACTTCATTAAAAAAGAAAAATTACGAGATTCCTTGTTAGAGTACTCTAAACACATCAAGAAAATATGATGAACTGTTCCATAAATACAACTAGCCACGAACACTCGAACATTGTTACTGTAGTTCTCATTCCTATCCAGATATTATTAACGCTGTTAGGGAATGGTTTGGTATTCTGGTTAGTATACAAGAACAAACGATTGCGTTCAACACCCAACGTGATTTTGGTTAGCCTGTGTATAGTTAACATTTTATATATTGTTCTCCTCGTATCAAAGATGCTGTTTCGCTTCTCAAAAGATCATGAAACACCAGAGTTTTGCCTCAGTTTCTCACAGTTCTTAAAGTACGTTATAATATTTACTGAATTTCATTTGACCATTATAAGTTTGGACAGACTTCTAGCCGTAAAATATCCACTACGATATATAACCTGGTTAACGAAAAAACGAGTTGCTGTATTCTTCACAGTTGCGTGGTTGGTGTTTATTGCACTTTTTATTGCAAAGATTACAGCATCCATCAAGATTTTAGACGATGACTCAGATCACAACTTTTGGAAGGGAATGGCCAACTGTCGCCGCCTCCATAACACTGCCATACTTCGCAAGAAATCAACGATAATTGCCATCAGCATTGTAACCTATCTGATACCCTTGACTATCATAGTAACGTGTTACAGCATAACATTCAAGATTGCATGGGGACAAGTCAAACAAATCTTCCCTCTCTCTGAAGTACAAGCAAGAAGGAAATCCGCCCTAAAAGCAGCAAGAACCACAGCAATTCTTATTGGCACATTTTTCCTGCTGTACACGCCTTCTCATATTTTTGTAGGGTATGACATGATGAAAGGAGGCAGCCACTGTCAACGAAGACGCCACAGAAAATTAAGAATAGTCTTAAAGTCCTTAACAGTGTCTGCTGCCTGGATCAACCCAGTAGTCTACACACTAACCAATGCAGACTTTAAAGAAGCTTTGAAAAAGCTGTTAAACATTGAACCTTTGCCGCATACAAATTAACATTAACGGTCTACGACATGACACGTAATCGTCTGTATGCCAAGTGATAACACAACCACATGGGAAAGAGAGAAACTAAGGCGTATGCAGAGCCTTCCTTGTTGACAGACTATGTAACAACACAACGACATGGGAAAGAGAGAAACTAAGGCGTATGCAGAGCCTTCCTTGTTGACAGACTATGTAACAACACAACGACATGGGAAAGAGAGAAACTAAGGCGTATCCAGAGCCTTCCTTGTTGACAGACTATGTAACAACACAACGACATGGGAAAGAGAGACACTAAGGCGTATCCAGAGCCTTCCTTGTTGACAGACTATGTAACAACACAACGACATGGGAAAGAGAGACACTAAGGCGTATCCAGAGCCTTCCTTGTTGACAGACTATGTAACAACACAACGACATGGGAAAGAGAGACACTAAGGCGTATCCAGAGCCTTCCTTGTTGACAGACTATGTAACAACACAACGACATGGGAAAGAGAGACAGTAAGGCGTATGCAGAGCCTTCCTTGTTGACAGACTATGTAACAACACAACGACATGGGAAGAGAGAAACTAAGGCGTATCTAGAGCCTTCCTTGTTTACGCCGGTGTTTCTTGCAAGGTGATTGTATGAGGAACACATTGAAACAGAAAGAGAACCATTTATAACTCAGATCCTCCTTATTTAATGCCGTTCTTTTTAAAAAACGATGTAACAATATAATGATATAGGAGAGAAAACTGACTAAGAAATGTCAAGACACTTGAAGATAATGGCTGACAGAAAAGAGAGATAAAACAGGGATCACTTGTTTACCATGTGCTAATAGAAAGGTGTGTACACCTCTCCCAAACTATTAATAATAATATAATACAGCATCTATATTCAGAACTGACTTAAGAGAAATAAGAAATAATAATTAATGTTTAGAAAGGTTTTTAAGAAGATAACCTATTATTTACCATGAGATTGCTAAAACAGAGGTGTGTAGGCCTCTAACAGACTATATAGAATATATACTCATATACTCATTTTGTTATTGTAATTTAATGGGCCCGCTGTAATTGGTCAAGCTGTAGCGGCGTTCCTGCCTTTGGCGAAGTAAATAAAAAAAAAATATATATATATATATAGCATCAATATTCAGAATTTAAAAGAAATACGAAAAGAAGCTTACGAAGACGACGCAAAACTGAAAAAGTCGATCGCAAAAAGTGCAGAAGGCATCGGTTTTGGGGGAGAGGCTGGTAACATAACTATTCTAAACTAATTTTTCATGCTCAATCCGAATATGACTGTTACCAAGACGTATTCTGCAATCTTATACGTGTAAATGACGTATTTTGTGAATTGCTACAGTCATTTCATACTAACGGCTTTTTCATGTAATTCCAAAAGTTCCCAAACTTAAAAACAATTACCATGGCTGGAAAGAGCATATCAAAATCAGTAAAACTGTGAAGTTTGAAGGATATCAGTTGAAAAATCAAGGAGATACGAATTTTCAAAAGACGAAATTTGTTGGTATCTCTTGCATAACTGTAAGTGTTTTCATACAAAATTTCGCCAAGTGATTAGCCAAGTGATTAGCCAGTTGAATAATGAGATTGTTTTCAGTAACGTAAAAGTTATATAATTGACAACATACACTGTATTAAGGTATCAGGGTACCCCTAGCGACCGGTGTGCGTTCAACTCTATATTGCGCCAAAACTTTTAGTCTAAACCCCATTAAAGTATACATTTTTAGAAAGCTGAATAAATGTAGAAACTATTTCTATTATTTTTATCGTAAAATAATTTTTTCCTTTTAGGTTAGAGCGAATTATTCAAATTTTCACCGAGGTGTCTTCGCAGAGTTCCCGGTCAATCAATATTGATCCGAAAACGATGTTTACTATCTTTCTGAGATCATGAGATATCACTTGTCAAAAGTGTGTCTCAGATTTTTGATTAGTTGCCCCGTTGTTCTGTTATACGTTCCTAAAGTTACAACACCGCCAAAATAGCTGTATCCGATACAAAACAGACGATAACTTTGGAATGGAGCAAAAAATAGAAAATCGGAGACACACTTTTAAAGAACAACTATTGAAGACGACCTCTGCCAAATTTCAGATGAATCCATTAAAATCCCTTTGACCGGGAACTCAAAATACACGGCTAATTGAACGTAAATTCACTTCCGAGAAAAACGCAAAAATGTATTTTGGAGCAAAGAAGCGGGTTTGTTGATACAAGGGGATTATAACACATAATAATCTTGCCCGATGACAGCTGAAGTAAAGGGCAACCAAATTCTCGTTACGTTTCCCACACAAATGGCGGGAAGTCAAGGCAATTTGACTTTGGCTCTTGTTGAATAATCTTTTTACAAAGGTTTCGATAGTTTAGACAAACATATTCTTCACCGACAAGCTCTCTTGATGACAGGTCAATTGACAAGTGATGTCAACAGATAATTGCCAGGGATTAAGCTGGAAAAAAGTTTTTCGTTTATAACTCGCTATTAATAATCGCTAGTGAAATAAGTTTTTCACTAAATCATAGCTTATTGTGTATTCTATCAGAAAATGTAAAAAAGTAAAAATCGACCCTTTTGAGAAACTTTGGGGTACCCTGATACCTTAATATTTCAAAAAATTCAAAAACAACTTTACCTTGCCAGCATTTCGTCCCTGTCCCTGTGTTTCCTGTGAACACACAATTCTAGTTATTGTACAACAAATTATAAAATGTATTTACGTACATAGTTGATTGCCATGTTGTCAAAAAGTGCCAGCAAATCAGCGATATTGACAGCTACTTTGAGGTTTTCGCCGCCTGAAAGTCGCGGGGAACAGCGAAAAAAATTAGAAAAACGAAAATCGAAATAAAAAGTTTGTCATGAAGCATTCTCAAGTCAGTCAACCAAAGAAAGGTTGTACGTAACGTACTTTTCTGTAAAAGTTTTGCCGAGCGACTCGCGCTAGGCGTTCCTAGGAGCTAATTGTATTCTATGTCTGAGCTACAAATCAACCATTTCTTTCATTGATATTCTTTGTGGGGGAGTGACGCGCACAATGTATTTACCCCAGGAAGTAGCCTTTGTGGACACCTATATCTTATAGCTCTTGCCCGAGACCGGCTCGCGCTTCCCGCTCGCATATTTGCAAATGATCAGTGATAGAACATCAACGGTTGTTATCACATCGATGACACATGTAATTGAGATTCTTAGCCCTGGCACGAAAATAAATTGCGAATCTAAGGGGGGGTTGGCGCCCCCCTTTTCAGTTGGGCCCTACTTATTTTTTCTTTTCTTTCTTTCTCTCTCTCACTCTCTCTATCTTCTGTCTAAACGTATAGGACAATATACTTTCCCAAAGCTTTACTTTCTAAATGTTTGTTGTTGTTGGTTTTATCGTAATTGTTAATTAAATTGACGCGCCTTAGTTCAAATTCCGCTCTGGCTACGCTCGCGAAAAAGGATAATCATAATATAGGTTGTTTTAGCCTCTCAGAATTTTATGGCTTGCTACAGCCCTGCGATGTCACTTTATAAAAGCGTTTGAGGAAGTTACGCCCCTGCCGTGTTTTGTAAAATGGTGTAACCCCTTTTAAAAGGTCTAGATCCTCCGCTGCAGACCCCCCACCCCCCCACAACACACACACACACACACACACTTTTGAAGGTGCTCCGCGGTCCCTGCGTTACTCGATTTCGTATCGTGACGAACTTTTGTTTCCACCAAATTTGGACGTCATATGTGCATTTGTTAAATGCATAAAAGGAATTTGCTTGTTAAAGACACAACTGCTATCAATAGAGGCCTACATGTATATTTGAATGCTTTCTTTGATTGACTGTTCTCTCACTAAAGCACATTCTCCACCCATCGCAGAAAGCACTCGCTGCGATCATTTTTACTGCGAAATTTTGAACAATAGATTTTATTCCGAACGAGTACTCGCTGGCTCGCTGCGAGCAATTTCTGCGATGAGTGGAGAATGGCCTTAATATAGGTAAGTGAAACATTAACTACAGTCTGAGGCCACATGTAACACTGTCACACAAATTATTGTAATTCATACCTCAAATTCAGAAAATGTTGCAACATAATCCCGCCAATTTCTTTGCAGTATACCAATCACATGACCTGTTGGCATGACATCACTAGCCTCATTGCCATGTCCCAATGGATCTTAAAAACAATGTATTCTTGTATAAGCACTGTGTTAAAGACTTAAGGCACAAAAAGTGACCCCCACCCCTACCCTCCAGGAGACTCCTATATATGGAAGGGTGTGATACGTTGTTGACAACAATAATTATTTTGATAGTGGTGGCTGTATGGATGGTTCATAATTCAACCCCTGTCGTCATTATTCTCATATCCGTCTTCTGATTTTCTCAAGCAAGATAGAATACAAATCTTTATGAACTTGATGTGGTTTTAAAATCTTCACCCATTAACAAGGGTTTTGTTTTCTGACAGCCACATGTGAATGGCTCGCTGGTAACTGAAAGAATCCTTGGAACACCTAAGTTGAGGGGGTCAAAATGTCTAACTTTAATTTTAAAGAATTTGGTCCTCATTTTTGCAAACCTTCTTCTTTGGATTTCAAAGCTTTTGACCTTCCTTTCCATAAAGCTTGAGGAAAAACTTCAACCACAACAACATCCCCATGAACAGCTCGGTTTCTAAAAATGAGAATAGTAAAGTACTTTCATTATGTGATCTCAACTGCACATGCACCTTTTGAGAACGTCAAACTATTTCCCTTGAATTTTTACTTAACAATTTAGGGAGCATTCATTTTTTAGGAGGGGGGTGGGAGGGAGGAATTGCAAGAATCAAATACAAAAAAATGCAAGCACCCACAGTAAGGAATTGAACTATATTGATGACCCACCCCACTTCCAAATATGAAAATAGGGTCCCTTGACCTGGTTTAACTTTCAAAAAAACATAACCCACCCCCTTTCATATAGTAAATTTCTTTTGGCCCACCCCTCAATTCCTCCGGCCCACCCCCCCTCCTAAAAAATGAATGCTCCCTTAGCAAATATTTAATAAAACTAGCTTTAAGCAATGCTTATGTGAGTGCTGCCAAAAGAATTTTACAGGGAGGCAAAGCGCTCTATATGTGGGATGCTTAACATTTAAGCAAAAACTTTCAAGAAATCTTATTAAATTTGGCTCTTTGTACCAAAGAAAAAACGATCTTCCTTTGCACAAAGTTTGTCAAACCACTAAAACCAGAAATTCCAAATAGCTCATGTGAGTACCTAGTACCAGTTTGTAAACAGGTTTGTTCAACTTTCCCAGTACTTTTACTGTTTTTATTGGCTAACTGCTATCAAATATAAAACTGGTTTTAACCAGTTTGGTTGGTTGTTGAATCCACAGGGTGATTGTTTTCTCAAATCAGATTGCTAAAATAGGAATGCTGACAGTGCTCGCTCACTGAGGCTTGCTCGCTTGGCAGCAACAAATAGAACAGCATTTTCCATGTTCAGTAATACAACACTTACGAAGCGCCAAGAGCACTCAGGAAGTGCGGAGAGCACTTGCCTATGGCTCATGCTTTTCCTACACAAATTTCATGCTCTTGTTACTTCCTGCATGCTGTTTTACTGAACATAGCACAGAATAAGTTGTTCTCTTTATTAATTATTTTCATGCTCATTTTCTGTGTTGTGCAGCATAGCTGACATAAAGAAACTCTGCAATGGACTGCTCATTAGTAATGCTTGTTGCTTGTCTTGTCTCACACAACATCATACTACAAATTAACTCCTGACACCACTAATTTATTAAGGACTGACCTGTGAACCATTCCTTCTATGAAAATGTCTGATGACGAAATTTCCTTACCAGAAGATACACCATCACTAAAGAACAAATGATCTACTTATTACTACTATTATTGGTATATTATGCACGCTCTGATTGGTTGAGAACCATGGATAATTACAATACATATGCACAGATGATGTCACAGAAGATTATACACACACACTCTGATTGGTTGGAATATTTTGTAAGGTAGAAAAAATAAGAGTTTACAGATGTTTCATTAATAGGCGGTTACCAGCAGTTTATCACCAGCCACTGTGCTTTACCTTGTTTTTCTGGCTATTTTATGATGTATTCCACATTTCATTTTTACAAACAGCCAACTATTTTTTGAAGTAACACCTTAATTCAAAAGTGAAACCTCTAGTTTATTTTTTAATGCTTGTGTATTCTAACACTTGTAGTTTTTTCGTGAAAATTAATAAAAATAGATAACTGGATGGAAATGGGAAATGAAAGAAAGGAATTAACAAATGGAAGACAGAAAACATACCTCTGTCTTTGAATAAATGCTTCAGACTGTGCATTGTGTTTGTTAACATTCAGACATCCGCGATAGTATCTTCCCTAAATGAAAAATATTCATAACTACAATCAAAACGGATCTTCTAGGCCTAAACTTCACAAAACATCAAACACTTTTTTTTACAACACTTGACACTAATCTTACAATCTGATTGGTTGATTAGAGTGCATCAATAAGAGGATGGACACACTGCTGATGCGTTTCGGTGTGCCTGCTTGTTCTGTTGCCCCATTTGAAAAGGATTTTTTGACTTTTATCTCAAATAATTGTTGTAAAAAACAAATTGAAGATGGTTTTGAGTTGTCAGTCCTCTTATTTACACACTCTTGACACCATAAAATGTTCAAAATTTTGCAGTGAAATCACTCACTGCACTCGTGATTCCACTTGAGTTTTGAAAATTTTATGATGTCAAGAGAGGACAATAAGAGGACAGATTCAAATTGTTAAATTGTTCTTTTTCTATACACACCAGTTATGTCAGTATGATTTGTTTTATACAACTGTCTTGTTCATTTCATAGTTTTTATTTCTCTCTGTGTCTACATTAATATCATTCAACATGCAGTTTTCTCACTCATGCAATTACATTTGTGTCACAGGCCTGCCCTGATAGGACAATAGTACACGTACTTACAGATTTGATGCCTGCTTCAAGAACCTCAAGAGGAAGATAATCCTTGTACTGTTTGATATTAGAATCTGAAACTAAACAAAATTTACTACCTTACTACCCTTAGTATTTTGCAGATATTCTCAGGGTAATAATATACATGAAAAAATTACTCGATTCTGATTGGTCGAGAACAGTGCAGTTCAAGTGTAACAGTGCAGAAGAGCTGTAATACAGTGCAAATTACATTTGAATTTATAATTTCATAGTCGCATTAAGATCAATTTTTCTTTATACTGCTATTGTAAAACATAACCAACAATGCAAATATGGAGGTTTTCATTCATTAAAGTATATGTTTGTTTGAAAAAATGGCAAAAACTATGAGGATCTGGTTGTCAGTTAAACAATTTTTGATGACTTGCGCGCGCCACTGACGCCATCACATCTCAACGAGCATGCGCTGAAAGTTTTCTTCTCGAGATTATTTTCTCGAATTTTTTCATGTATATTATTAAAAGGTAATCATACGATTTCTCGTTCAATTTGGAATTAATTCGCACTTGTGTATTTTTCAAAGAGCTCAAATTGCAATATTTTTGATACTCTTTGAAAAACACACGCGTGCAAATTAATTCCAAATTGAACTCGAAACCGTATGATTACCTATACTAAGCACAATCAGACCATCTGTGAAGGAAGCTAGATAGGTGATTGGAAATGCATCTATGAATAGACAGACTAAAAGGCAGGTAGACAGACAGACAAACAGACAGACAGATGGAAGAGAAGTAAAGCATTATATTAATAGAATAGATAAACATAACATTATATTGATATATCTTTCATCATTTTACTTTGTGAATCACTTGTTTCAGAGATGGCTGCTTGAAGGGATTCATAAAGATCAAGTACTGCACTTTGGCTGGGATAAAACCCATTCAAATAGTCCTCAACAGACATCACAAACATGCCAAGAGTTTGATTGCCATAGAGCTCTGTAAACTAAATAAAACAGATACTGTGAACATCCACACATACAAAATAATCTTTTATTGTGATACTGTATACGAGACATTTTTGCGACATTGTATGCAAGTGGATTCAGACTGAACACTTTTTTCACACTCTCTCCAAGGTCTCAACAGTTAGAAGGTTCAGGATTAATATTTTGTGTCTATAGTTCCTTCAGTCAAACACTGGTCTCCCAGGAAGCTGACAGTGCACTCTTTACTCCCTCTTTTCATCATCATCATCATTTATTAAGTTAGTAAGGCCTGGTGGCATCACACCAACTATAACATGTAGTTTAAAGTCATTAAGTCTCTGTTTTAAAGCTACAGGGTATGGAAAAAAGTGGAAACAAGTTTGAGGTGATCCAACAGAGAATTGAACTCAGGACCTCTTGTGTCGGAAAGCCACACACTTACTAACTGAGCTACACTTGTTCTTTAGCTTGCCCTTAGGTATTGTAAGTTCCCACTTGTTTAGTGAATAACAAACTAAAGGTTACTCTCACCTGTTTGTTGTTGGTTATAATGACAAGTGGAATCTTGCAATCAAGATGATTATAATACCACAATGCACCTGAATAGATGTTTCTAAATAAACAAACAAAATCCTCTCATTAAAGTTCTGATTCATTAGTTCAAGCCATTATGGAAAAGAAAATTGTGTCAAAAGGAAAAAAAATGGATAATGCTATATTTAATAGGTTATTTACATCACACGAATATGTGGAGTTTATAAAACTAGTTTCCCAGGAAGCCGGTGTGTGTTCTTAATAAGCATTCTTTCTCAATTAGTACCTTGTTTACAGGTATTTAGAGCTACATTTGTAATGCTACACGAATCAAAGAACAGTCAAAACCGACAGGTTTGTGAAGTCACTGGGGATCAAACTGTATACCTATTATTCAGCAGACTAAACCCTTATTAACCACACCCTTTAAACTACATGTAGGCCTTTATGTGCACTATTAGGAATTCAGTCGGTTCTAAGGGACAAAATGTCTCCAACAATGGGGGCAGATACAGGATTATCATTCAAGAAAGAATTCAGTATTATAGAAACCATTTAGAGCATCCAGGGGATATTGTATAAGTGTCAAGAAGAAAAGGGCTCAAAGTTGTCTCACAAGGGGGTGTGCATCCCCTGCACCCCTCCCCTAACCTGCCCCTAAATAACTAAAAGTTTATGATAAAAGGAAAGAGAAAACATGGTCACCTATGCTGCCATTCCTGAAGTGTTTCCCCA
Organism: Telmatactis stephensoni; assembly: GCA_029948255.1. Classification (NCBI taxonomy): domain Eukaryota; kingdom Metazoa; phylum Cnidaria; class Anthozoa; order Actiniaria; family Isophelliidae; genus Telmatactis; species Telmatactis stephensoni. The sequence continues at coordinate 50,600 of JALIZF010001205.1, forward strand.
GCATATCTTTCTGTGTAGGCTCCTTGACAGAACTCATTGGAGAAGACAGCACACTGTTGACGTGTGTCTTTAATCAGAGCTTTTATCCTGTTAAGAAGTTTTCTGCTTCCATGATGTTGTACCTACAAGGAAATTATAATAGGATTTAGGATCTACAGTACTTTTACTATTATACAACTGTACCTTGCAACGATGCACACAACAGTAGAAGGCTCCAATATAAGCATAGCTCATGTAGAACAAAACAGTTGTAATAGCATTCACTTGGGCTAAAAGGAAGCCCAAGTAACAAAGCTTGCTTGCAAAAGCCATCTGGGTAATTTTGCACACATGCTTGTTTGATGACCACAACACAGGTCTAGACCCAGTCTACCACAGGTAGCCCAAGTAAAGAGAAGACCACAAACTTGGAAGTCTACACTAAGTCTACTCTGGGTTATTTGATTTCTCCAATGTAGTGTTAGTGTGTAATATGGAGATACTCATAGCATAATGTCCTCATCCAAGAAAATGAGTGTATATATAATAATATATAATAACATCATGATATTATTATATTTATAACTATTAGCACCTGTAATTACAAAGGAAATAACTCCTCGGTTACTTTTTGGGGTCTACCCAATAATTTTAAAACTAAATTTAAAGAAAACATACATGATTGATAACAGTTTGGAAGAAGAGTACTCCTTGAATCTCTGGGAATTCAAAAACTTCAAGGAATGATAGCGTTACCTAGGAAACAAAAATACTGTCAGGTTAACCTTGATTAAGGCAAATTTGTAATCTTATTACTACTGGTTACAGTTGACTCCCAATAGCCTTCAAGAGAAACGAAAACAGGTTTGAGTTATTGGAAAGTCTCAGCACAACTTTTCAGGGGTAATCGATTTGGTCTAATTTAAGGTGATGTTACACGGGTCAATTCACAACAACCATTTTCTGCACAACAAATGTTGCCCATAAAGTTAATACCATGGAAAATACAAAATGCAACTATTTTTGCTATTTTTAGCAACATTTTTGCTTACTGAACAAGTTGCAAAATAATGTTTGATATGAATTTTAAAAACTTTTAATGCAAAATTATCAATTTGACCAAGTGTTGCATAAAAAATTGTTGTGAATCAGCCCATGTAACATCAACTTTACAATATCACACATTATCCAGTTATCAAGGGTACTAGACACCAATATTCAATGTACTTTGACAATTATGCAATTAAACATTGTACATGATTCTTCTTTCAAAGGAGCAGTTGCATCAAACAATCATTTTTTATGCCTGCAGAGAGTGGTCATTTAAGCTAGGTAATGAGCTCTCACATATTTGTGTGCATATAGCAGGTTTTGTATGACTGGGAAAACAGCATAATAACCACACAAACTAGTTACAGCAGGAATTCCAAATGTTTAAGACATTATGGCACTGGCATGGTCATGGTATAGCACGTAAAATTCATACTCATACAAAACTGCTGATCTAAACATGATTATTTTACCATTTGTATTTTTATATAATTTCATATGGTGAACATTTCAAAGAACTGCTCTCAAAAAGTGTTTGCACACTTTTTGTGTGTATTTGCATGCTAATACTAAAATTTGGCTGGGCTTCCTGTGTTCCTAAATGTTTCAATGTACAAAATAATTGCTAAATCAAACACACACTCTGATTGGTTGAGAACCATGCATGTGTCATTAGACAGATGATATCACAGAAACTTATCTGTGCTCTTATTGGTTAAAATATTTCAATACATATTATATTAAAACAATAAGGTTCCATTTTTCCATTCTTCTGATCTCTAAAAGATGCATTAAAGACAGCAAAATTTGGTGAGAACAACAGTCATCCCACTCAACTTCGTCTTGAGGCATACATTTTCGTTTGTGCTAACAACATCTGTGCTTTTATATTAGAGTACAGATTGTGAAATAGAGATACCATCTGACATTCTTTTATCAATATTTACATCTTACATCAATATCCGGTATCACATAGTGGGTGAAATCTGAAGATAGCCGTATTTCACCTAAGAACACAAGAAGAAGATTAACAAAAGAACACGGAATTAGAGATGATTAATTAGACTGGGAACTGGAGGAATTAATTGCAGCTCCAACAAAACGTTTTGCATCCAGATATCACTCAAATTTGAAACTATTTTACTTGCATTCTGATATCATTCATAAGCTTAAGTCTTATTGTCAAATTTGCAAAACATTACCTGTTTGCCTTTTATGCTTATCACAAGCTTGACTATGGCAGTCTATGTCATCTCGTAGATAGTGTTCTCTTACGACATTCAAAAACCTTCCAGTTTTGGTTTTCAAACGAAGCTTCTTGTCTGTTTTTAGCATAGTTTTACAATACTAAGAACTCTCTTTCCCGCCGCCATTTTGTTTTGATCACGTGACAATCCTAACACAGGCAACCCACTCACCAACCTTTTATATTGACCCGGATATTACCGAACGTTTATCCTTGATCTCTATACCTGAGGATTAATTTCTAAAAGTACATAATCTACCAACTAACAAACCCGCACTTATAGAATCATATAGAAGTAATTATGTCAGTTTATCGTTTTGGCTGATATCAGTCCCGCACAGCTTGAATAGACTGAATAGAGCGATGAAGTAGTGAGGCTTGCTATCATGTTCGCAGAGTACCACGGCATACACTTCATTTAAAATCTTTCAGAGAAGAGGGGTTGGTGGCTGAAGGACGACGGCTCTCGTGTCTGATTCATGGCGGTCATTGTAAGAGACACGGTGCTGCTATGTCCCAGTTGGAAGTAAACGTGGATATAGAGGACCTTGCCACATTTATTATTGCCGTCCTATCCGACATGATTTTTGAACAAAATTTTGTGCTGCTTCTTCTTCATAATTTTAAGAAGAAAAAATTTACCATTTTATCAGTTTGCTCTGAAAAAGTTTTAACTTAGTAGAAAACAATCGTTCTTTGTTCTCTAATAACAAAAAACAACAATTTTAATTCACGAGACGGAGGGAAATTTCGTGTTTTCGAGGGATCAGGACATGGGAATCTTGAGTGATAGGTGATAGGGATGGGTGAATTAAATGTCTAAATTCCGAAAAATTCTGCACGCAATTTTTAGCACAGATGAACAACGTTAAATGCCCTAAAGAAAGTACATATGAGGTGCAGTCCCCTCAGTCAAATATAGAAAAAAAAATGACAATCGAAGGTATTTTCCAGTGTGGTACCCACTGGAATTTACAAAGAATGATCAAAAATTGAAAATTCGACGGGATCGAGATATATATTTAAAAATTCGCGAATTGCGGGAGTTCTATGATAATCATGGCGGGATAACGGGAGTTTACTAAATTAAGACAGTTGTTTTAATCAAAAGTTGAAAGTTGAAGACAAAATAGTATTAAAACTCAGCAACTGCAAGAAAACGTTTTCGTTAAAATCCTCAAAGACGGACCAGTCGTGTTCAAGCGGATACTCTTTATATCCTATTTGACTCCAAGACCACAGTGATCAAAATTCACAAGTATCACCGCAATTAAAAACAGTACCAAAAGTTGTTAAGATAAAGGCATTTCAGTTCTGTACGTTTGTACGATATGAATTGCTTCAGTTAATGCAATGCCAGCTTATGGTCCCCTTGATTGAGTTGATCACGTGATTTTTATTACACAGACAATTCAGCATAATGCGCTAAAAATCAAAATCGTTGCGAAAAACCCTTTTGCAAGCAAAATATAAACTGGTTGTCTCTGTGCTTTAAACATGAACCAAGGAATGTTTCGGGCAGTCTTGCTAAGCAAGGAATTGGCTTCGACCAATAACCAGTACACGATAATCTGAAATATTTCTAGAAGTGCTCGTTTGTATGTTGGTAGATTTAGTTGCACTTTTAGAAATTAATCCACAGTGATAAGGACCAAAGATGAAATTTCAGTAATATATCCGGGTCAATACCAGATACACAACGAATACAGGATATCTCCAAGGTATAATTACCCTTTAATGCGTGCTCACAGCCGGGGTTTCAACAGATAACAGACCAGTAAACGGATTGGTGGCAAAACAAGAGCGGATGTCGTGTCTTGTGTTGGAAACACTTCACCAAGTTATAAGAGCCCGCTGGTATGAGAAAAATAAGAGTATCAGACTTTCAGTGGAAATCAGTTGACGGGGAAAGGAATTGAACATTTCCAGAGACACACAGCGTCGAGGAAAGGGAAGAAGAGGTTCCGAGTCCTATTAAAGGTGGGACTGGTACTGTCCATTTCCTAGTGTTACTACAGTCTAATAGAGTGACTAAAAGTGTCCAACACCCACCATACCCCTCTTCCCCCCCCCCCCCCCCCCTCCTCCCCAGATGATTAGTTTCTGCAAAGGCATACAAGGGCCAACTTTGAGTACGGGGAAGGGGTATCCTGTACAGTGACGTGTTCGAAGAATATTGGCTAAGGATGCTTCCAAATGTACCATATGTATAGGCCCATTTCTCAAGCTTGCGTGTGCATCTAAATTTCGCATCTATAAGCAAACTTAACAGACTTTGACTGGTCACAATTCAAAACAAAAGCAATATTGTTGTTTTTGCTTTTTTGTATTCATTCTGATGTTGACTTTGTAAACGTAAAGTCGAAATATAACATTTCCACCATCATACCGCGTTCTCGTTCTTTATCTAAATATTAGATAGCGATGAACATCTTCGGATATCCTTCCTGTTATATTGTAGAGCAAAAAAGAGTAAATCTCAAAGAGACCGTCAAGCTGTAACGAGGTATAAATTATGCGCATTTAGAACTCTTTAGGATATGTATTGTCATATTAATCTCTTTTAATTTGGTTTATTTTGATCCACTAAGCCGGCCATTGATTATTACTTTGATTAGTCATGTTTTCACTTTAATTAGTCACATTAAACAGTTTGACAAGTAAAGTTGGAAAGTCCAGTCCCTTCTTACAGTGAATACGCATCGCTCTACAAGCTTAACACTCTAAGTGCTAAGTTGCAAAATACTTAGTTACCGCAGTGGTCAGGTAGATTAAATCAAGACTACAATTGCATGGATTATCTTAAAACATTTCAGAATAAATACTTGATGAGCAATTCACTCGCAAAGCTGTTGTGTAATCAAACAATATCCATAGATAGGAGGGCCTATCTTGCTCGTGTACAAGGCAGCTGCGTTTTGGACAAACTGGTTTTCCAGCAAGGTCGAGTAAATGTTTCCTATCATTTGCTAAAAACATGTCATCAAAATAAACCGGCAAATTAAATGGAGATTAACTCTGTCAATAGATACCCTAAAGAGTTTAAATACGCATAATCTATGCCCCGTTACAAAGCTAACAGATTTATAAAATAGAAACTCAAATAAAGAATGCTCGGTCGTGGCCTTGGTCTCGCCAGTAAGGAATCATGGTAAAAAAGGGTTGTGTATAATCATTACTATGGTATAACGAATAATAATATGATAACCATTAGTACGGACGGATAGAATAAGTCTACAAACTGAGTCTAAGCCGCTTGGCACTGTGATAAATGGATGAGAAATAGGGAAAGTTGAAGTGCCAGTAGTACGAACGAATAATTTCAATTAGGATTAAAGTGGGGTGAGGGATGGTGGGAGAAATAGAAGTGATTGGGGAAAGAGGTTCAAGGGAGGGGAGGCCCGAAGTAGGAATATAAAGTAAGAAGGGGGAAACTCAGAAGTGGAATCAAATACAAAAGAAAATAACCGACAGGCTGATATTCTCAGCTCCTTGAAAGTAGTGACGCTACAAACTAATAATCTGAATAAATGCAAAGACTCTTAAGAGTTTAATTCAGTTTATCATCGTTCAAGTTGTAAAAACACTCGATGGGAGTCACCATGGTACCAGAGATATACGATATCAAGAACGTAGGCTATTCTCAGTTTTGTTTGATTTAACTGTAGGACAGTAAGTTTTTCAGAAGGTATTTTCATTATTTATCAACGGAGACCAGAGGCGCAAAGAATTATAGGGACATCTTCTTTTATCCAATAGAGAGATTAAGCATCACGTACACGGGAAACGGCAGAGAGGAACACGTGACCTGCTTTTTTCGCGTCTGGCGTTGCTGTTTCAACGCGAGGATGGGTCATTTTGCGTTTGCCGTAAACGTGAAAAGTCGCTCTTTAGTTTGAGTGTCAAACGCGCAACGCCAGCCACGTGTCACGTGTTCCTCTCTGTCGTCTGCCGTTTCCCGTGAACATGATGCTTAATCTCTCTATTGGATAAACACGTGAACATTAACTTGACAAAAATGTAAACCCACCGTTTGACGTCAATTGCTGAGAACTTGAAACAGAACTCCTGGTCTTCATTTGGGGAACAATATCAGTAGTATCAAGTATCTGTTAAAAAGGAATAGACCCGGGGGGGTACTCCCTTACAAAAGTGGTAGGGGTGCTCGACGAACCTTTTAGGGTCGAAAATATGACCCGCTTGTACCTTTTAGGGTTTCCGGTTCCTAGCGTACTTTTAGGATCAGGATAACGAATATCAAGATTGAAACGATCTCACATACGAATATTCTTTATTAACAATGTGGTCGTACCTTTTAGGGTATAAAATCGGCATCTCTGATAATTTATGCGTACCTTTTAGGATCATTTTCAAAACCCTCCGTCGAGCACCCCTACCACTTTTGTAAGGGAATACCCCCCCCTCCCCCCGGGGAAAAGGATACCTAAAAGGCCAAAAAGTGCATGGCACAAGGGAATACACAGGTCAGATCTTACTTCACTGAAAATGGGTTCTCTGGGGGGTGGGGTGGGTCAGTACTAATGGTTGTATTTCACCAACACACCCAACAGGAATGAGCTAGGACTGATCTGATCAGGACTAAAAGGTTTTGCGCCAGGGAAAAAAACAATCAAGGAAATAAAGTCTACAAATACTCTCTTATCAGATGTTATTATATTTTGTAATCTAAATAGAGTTTTCCAGAATGTTTTAAAAATGAACAAAATGAAATCAAAGCTTTGCATGTGGTGATAAAAACACTTTTGTAGTCTAATAACATTATAAACCACTTTATAACTCAAGAAATATCTTCATTCAAATAAATCAAATAACTGCATTTAATTACCTCCTTAACCTCTTTTTTAACCCCCTTTTCGCATATTTCTAATGGACAGGCAGGTAAATTGCCCTCATATTTAACATAATGATTGCAATATATCAATATAAAAGCCAATCCAATTGGATGACAGACGTCGTATCAAAAGATCTCCGAGGTATTTAGTCGCCATATGTCATTGAGATGAGACGCTAATAGCCTAAAGACCTTTTACTAAAGCCATCACCTTAATCCTAGAGCATATCAGCAGTGTAGGCAATTGCTAACAACCATGGCATCAAACACTACTCAATCGCTTTCCAACCTGTCCTCTAGCGGGAAATCTCTCTACATCAAAGAACCTGAAGTTATAGAAGTGTTGCGTCTGGTCATTGTCAGCTGTGCGGCGTTTACTGGTGTGTTGGGCAGCATACTTGTATGTATATCAGCTCCTAAACGAAAAGCAGCGCGACCAAATGGAAGCCATTACATCCGCAGTCTCGCAGTGGCTGATATAGCTATTCTGGTGGTGAATTTCCCCATCGCTGTCATCAAAGAACAATCACCACTTTACTGGCCGCTAGGAAAGGAGGTTTGCTACGTTTTTTACCCGCTCATGGAGATGTTCCATGGCGCATGCATATGGTCTATTGTAGCAATAGCAGTTGAACGATATCGTGGCATCATACATATGGAGCGACAAAGTCTTCACTCTATCAGGATAACAGTAGCTTTAATATGGATTGGGTCATTTGTATTACTGGTCACCCCTTTGTTGTTTCTTATTCGTTACACTCAGAACTCATATGGTACATTTTGTGACTTAGCTTGGCCTTCCCACATTATGCATGTGGCGTATAATTTGATGGATGCACTTGTTTTGTACGTCCTCCCATTGGCAATCATTAGTTTTACGTATATACGTATTACAAAAGAGATTAACGTTAGCAGTCTGCTTCATAAGAGGCTTAGCAAGTCAGCCAGTGTTCGCAGAAGAGAAGAGATGAAAAGAGTTAAACAAAATACACGTACAAAGAAACTACTAACACCTCTAGTCATCGTCTTTACTGTCACCATGTTGCCCGTTAATACTTTCAGAATTGTAGTGATCTGTTGGAACAATTTTGTTCGTCATAAGTTATTTCTCATTTTCTACAATATTTGTGTCATTGGAGTAGTCATGAACTCGGTAGCCGATCCAATTATTTATTCCTTAGTAACTAAAGACTTCCTTCTACGATTGAAATCTCGTATCTTCAGAAAGTCCTTTTCATTGGACAAAAATGGTTCGACTACTGCATTACGACCTACATTGAAAGCCGAAACGAACGTGTAGTTCTACTACTTAGACTGTAAAAAGCCGAAAATACATTGACGGAACCGCTTTATCATACAATAGTAAAGAGCATTTCCGAGTTAAGCAATACCGAGTTCTATTAATGGGAGTCCAAACGAACATAGAACATATTTTAAAACCTTATAAAACTACGATAAAAATAATATCCGGCCGGATCTAATCTTGTCGGTAAACACAATAAAAATGAATTTATATCAAATATGTTATCAATTTTTTTTCTCATTCCCCTTTGCATTTGGCCACCCGTTATGGATACGATCAGTGTTGTTTACTTAAAGTTCAGTAATGACTGGGTGGCTGACCGACACCGCAAAACATCCCTTAGAAACGGACTAATTAAGCTGAATTTGACTTTAATCACTTTTTATACTTAGCCAGTGGACACTATTAGTAGTTCAGAATAAATACTTCAGCTCGAATTTCCACACTGAGATCAGTAAATAGCCTTAGCTTCCCTTTACCTTGACCATTAGGACCACTACCCCAGGCTACAGACAAACTTATCTGTATTTAGATAAAATACATTAGTTTAAATAAACTTCTATGGAAACTTGAGAACAGTTTAAGTTCGATAGACTCTGGTAATTTGGTCCTTTCCTATCTTTTTTGCCTTTACGCTCTCTCGAGGAAATTTGTTCTTTTGGATGACGCAAAAAAAGGAATTATCTCCTTAACTGATTTATATATTGCATAAATAATTGACTGAAAAATGATCATTTGTGTGGCAAGAAATAACAAAATTGGATCAGTTTTAGACTTCATAGCTTCTGAATCCCAAGTACTAAAAGTATACTGTTCTAGAGTAATTATTTTCCTGAAATACTGATTTGGCGAAGGAGAAGCCAAAATACTCTAGGATCATTTGTCACTGCTTTCTTACTTTCGTTATTTCGTAATCTCTCTTCTCGACTACTATTACATTACTCTATGCATTATTAATATACAGGTGTAATTTCTCGTTCTATATTTCTTTACAAATTTCACAATAAGAGGTGAACAATAACACAATATCCTCAATTAATGTTGCTGAAGAGTTTGGTAAACCACGAGAGTAAGGCAAGGCCCAAAGTATGACATGAACAGAACATTAACTATAGAATGAAAATTATTCTTGACTTGCCATAAATCACTACAACCAATACTAACACTACCTAGAGCCATCAATTATAAGGTCTTTTTCTTGATCATTCAGGAATGAAATGGGGATTTAATTTCCAAGTACAATGATATCCGCACTTCTTTGAACTACCCCCTGCAATGGGCAAATTCTACTTATAAACTAGACTAAAGATTAATTAATGCAGCTAAACTCACAACTTATACGTATAAGGCTTTTGAAAGGAAATCAAATTATCTACACTGCTTTACTAAGTATTTGCTTCTGAGACCTTTGAAATATTTTTTCTTTCTCTCTTTCTTTCTTTCTTTCATTCATTCTTTCTTTCTTTCATTCATTCATTCATTCATTCATTCATTCATTCATTCATTCATTCATTCATTCATTCATTCATTCATTCATTCATTCTTTCTTTCTTTCTTTCTTTCTATCCATCGCAGTTATTCTTATCCCTGATACTCCATGACGTTGTTCCAAACACTCGAATCAACATTACATACTAAAACAGGAAATCGGTCCATTCTTATCGATTGTCACCAATACATATACAATACGCTTTTAAAAACCCATTCTCTGCTGCTGTGGTGATATAATGAGCAATTTACGCCAGTTTGGCTTTTTTTCATAATGCACTATCAGTACATAAAGCCTAATAAAGGCATTTGTTCGCGTATTTTCCTCCACTCAATTGCTTCTCTCTTTCAATAATATAATTTCAATTTCACGTTATAGTGATCACTATCGATAAGTTAAGAATAAATTAAGGATGAATTATTATTTGCACAGCCGATACAGCACACGCAACTCAAAGTGATTAATCATAATATGGTAGTCTATTGAGACCGTCAATTTTTTCGTCTATCAGAAAAATTATATCAAAAATTCCATTTTAAAAAGCACTTAAAAATACTACTTGAAATAATACTAAGTGAAAAGCATTCAAATTATCATTTCTTTCACATATTTGTACTTCTGTCTTCTACTTCTTACTACAATCCATATTATGCTTAAATTATTTAATTTTTTTTCTTTTTTCGTACACTAAGTAATCTACTCTCAAAATAGCTGTATTTACCTTATTGTATATGTAATTGTAATTATATTTTAGAAAAGGACACGTAATTAGGTTTCTATATTGTTGCCCTTCTCCTAATCTATTATCATTTTACGTGTAACTCAAAACCGATATCTGGAGAGAATTAAAAAAAGGAAAAACCGTGTAGCGAAATTAAAGCTGGATCGACGTCAGCACAAATTCCCCACTCGAGTTTTCAATTACTACATTTATTTTGGCAAGACGTTTCGTAAGTTGTAGATAAAGAAAGAGCTTAACATTATATAAGTTCAATAAGGTTCCTTTTTACTAAAAGTCTTGACGAGAGCTTCGGGCCTTAGAAGATTTAATCAACTAGTAGAGATCGTCTTTCTGAGCCAGAAGGGTAAAACCACTGTTTAATGTTTTGAGATATACCAGTGCGCGCGCGCGATGACGGAATGCACTTGAGGAATGACTTGTGCAACATTAAAAGCGTTTCCATTTCTGCGGCGCAACGGCGTCAATGTTATTGTGAAATTCCACTGATAACTTCCCACTGATCTGATAAATCAGCCGTCTATCATTATCGATAGTTAATATACCATTACACTTCCATAGTTTTTACTACAGTACAGTACAGTACAGTACAGTACAGTACAGTACAGTACAGTACAGTACAGTACAGTACAGTACAGTACAGTACATTACAGTACAGTACAGTACAGTACAGTACAGTACAGTACAGTACAGTACAGTACAGTACAGTACAGTACAGTACAGTACAGTACAGTACAGTACAATACAATACAGTACAGTATATTTCTGTTGAACTCAGTTTTGGACTGCGTTAGTCTCTTCGCTTGGTCCACTGACGTTCCAGGCAACTGTCCGATCGTTAGCCATTTAGTATTTCTTAATTAGTCGGTTTCGCAAACAGGATGTCTTAGAGCCAAAAAGTATAAGAAAATAATGCAAAGAAACTTACTCACAGACTATTGAATGGGAGGGCAGGCGGGAAAATGGCTCGTGCGAGGTCATTCATTCTTTCTTTATGAACCGAGGTCCGTACAGAACGAATAACGTAATGAATGAATTGCCTAACTCAGGCAACAAGCATTTTATCATATGACTCTTTTGATTATTTCCTTTATATTTTTTGGGCGCGCAGGTCGGGCTGGGTCTGGATTTTTCCGGACAACCTTTGAGTATGTACCCAGCCCACGTGCTATTTCTAAAGGTGTTATCAAGAGCGCGCGCGGGGCCAAATACGGGTTACATGATCATATCTATTCCAAGTTATTGAAGTGATGATTAGGAGGTTCAATAAAACTACTGCTTAATGCTTTGGAATGGGCGCTCGCAATGACGGAATGTACTTGAAGAGGGAGGTGTGCGTGTCCTATGAAGTGTGTTTCATCAATGCGGCGCAACGGCGTTGACAAATGTTGTCTATCGTGAAATTCCCCTGGCATACGTAGTTTGCCACGAGCTGTAGCCTGATACCTTAAACTGTTACGTGAATGGCCGATTTATTTTGACGTGAAACGTGATTTAAGGTCTAAAATCTTTTTGCGTCCACGTGAAAGCAACTTTTGATTTTTTTGTGAACACGAAAGAGATTTTGTAATTATCCGTGACGCATGAAAAGACCAAATATTTTTGCGTGATATCATTTTGCAAAGGGCTATAGGGGACCCTGCTGATAGGGTCCTCTTTCAGAAATCATTATCGATAATAAATTAATATTATTATTGCACTTCTAGTACAAATGTGTTTGTAGGCGAGTTGGGCCAAAAAAGTACAAACAAACAAAAATAATGTATACAGAAACTTACATGCACGCCACGACATGTAGAATTTATTCAGCCGTTAAAGTGATGATAAGGAGGCTGTTCGAGGGAGGCACCTCCGCTTTGTCAGTAAAACCAGTTTAATGTTTTGACAAGCTATATACCAGACAGAATGTCTTGACTTGTGCGTGACCTTGCATTAAAAGAATCGCTAGCCAAATGTGCGCAACATCGTATAACGCGTGAATTCTCCGTTATGTTTACTCATTACAAAACGTGACAGGAATTACACGATTATTTTTGCATGTGCAGTAGCACATGTGAGTGATGTGTAAAACTTCGGTATCAGGAGGATGGCGAAAATAAGACTTAAGGTAAAGGACTATATTTAGTGTCGGTAGTTCCTTTAGCACAAGCTAATCTCCAGGAAGCCGACGGGCGCTCCCAGGCATTTTCTACACAGATACTCCACCCATACTCTTAACCCCTTACCCTTTAATATACCAAATTTCGGCCAAAAGGTTCCCCTAAAATATCTTTGACGAAAAGGTACCCTTTTAATATACGTTTTAGCGCTTTTTTATACCTTTGTTGTTAACGGTTGTTTATTTTGAAAAACTATTCCTAAGGCTGCTATGTGTACCTGAACGTTTGGCTTGAATGGTAGTTTTCGCAACCTTTTTTTATACTAGGACCCTTTTCGATACCCAAAGTCGCAAATTCTCTTCCTTTGGTATACTCAAAATTGCAAATTCCCTACCTTTTTTTGCCTCTAGCCTCAAAAAGGTACCCCCTTTCGGATGGAGCATCCCCGTATAACAAATATATGAGAGCGCCCCCGGAAAGGGGGTTTAAAGTTTCTTAAAGCTACACAGAATGGAAAGAAGTCGAAACAAGTGTGAAGTGACTGGGAATCGAGCAACTAACCAAGTAAGCTACACTTATTCCTAAATACATCTTCGACTCTTAGAGTTCACAATCTATTATGCGGTTTCTGATCAATGCAATTTCATTGCTGCCACATAGGGTTGTATACGGAGATGGTGAAGGTGTCCTCGCCTATTGGTGCATTTATTTATGTCTGTTTAGTGATCTTTCCGTGCATGTCACTGACCGATCGATGTGTGAATTGTGCGCACAGGATCTTCTAGACCACGTCATCGAGTTTGATGAGTTTGATTGGATCTTATTCCCCTGGGTGCCAGAGTTTTAGTTGATTCACCTCAGAAATTTTCTCTTTTTTAAAGCAGATTAGTTGTGATTCTTGAAAAAAATATTTTTTCATCCAATAATCCACGATTTTCTGAACACCGTTGGCTGGTTGCCATTGGCATAACACCCACTACTTTGCGTGACTTTAATATTATAGCATGAAATTTGGCAGGAATACTCAGTAATAGTTTCTAAGTGCAATGAACCTCAAAAACCCCAAGAATTTTAAATTGTTAAGTCATGTCAAGGATTTCTAACTAAGGGCACTGTCTGATTATCACCTTTTTGATTGTTTAATTGTTTATCTCAAGAATATTTTAGCCAAACAACTGTTTTTGGTTCATTGCATAGATTGATCTATGTTTAATAAATTTTCTTAATTTGAATTGCATAGCAATTATAGATATAGAGCTAGAGCTGCTAGAGTAAGAGTCCTAAAATGATGCTTCTTGGGCGTGGCTTCGTTTCCACAGCAAAAAATAACTGTTAAACGTAGTAGCAAATGATTTGTCTTATGGAGGTTAATGTTATATGAAAAATAAAATGGCTAAGAATTTTCCTCAAAATTGACATTTTTTGTTATATATCATACCACCTTAAGCTAGGATTAGTATGGTCAAAACAAAAAACTATGACTGCTCGCGCGAGTTTTATAATTTTCTAAAAAGTCAGAATTACGGCAGTGATTGCTGACATTTATGATGTGGTAAAGTAACGGGATACCCTGTGAGCAGACGCTTATGCTCGTAAGGTACTAAAGGGATCAGTATCAGTCCACGGCCGGTGTCGAAATGTACAACATATATCGACCGATAGAATGCCTTGGTGCACGCTCTATTAAAACCATCGGGAACCACTAATGCATCGCACCCTCTAACAACAAGTGTGGTTCGAGTTCTCTTGTTCTGATGGTTGAAAATACTAACATCAGACAATCGACAATATAGTTCAAAAAGAACGACTATGGGATTCGTCTGTCAGGGCATTTTGAGTGCACAAATTTTCAACATCCATTTCAACTCAAATTTCAGACATTAAGGTCGTTATGTATCCTGTTTTATCTCACGTACGTCACGTGATTCGCGACTTGTTATGTCATAACGTGATAATGCTTAGACAGGTCAGGGCCGTAGCCAATAGTACGGAAACCGAACCATGATCAGTTTCAATGAAATATAAAATAATAATTCAAAAAATCTAATTAAAATTTTTTAATTGATTCGGGTATTTTTAAATGAAAAACTAAGCTAAGAAAATACAAATAAAAAACTATATGAAACAAGTAGCAAATAAACAAGCCTTCCCCACCCCTTCCCCTAATTTTGAAAACCGGACCCGTTCAAAAACTCGTGGCTACGGCCCTGCAGGCTCGTTAATTAACTTTTAAAACATAAATATTATGAACAAGCAATGCTAACTCTGTTTCAATCAACCAAAGTACATATACAACTTGCGTAAATTGTTTTAGAAAGCATCTCCTCCTTGAAAGAGTTATGACCTCTGTCAAGTGGTTTCCTTTTTAGTTCACGTCAAATTTCATACCTCAAGATCTACTTTGTTTACGTTGAAAACATTTAAAGAAGTTAATTACACACTTATTCCACTTGAAATGTCATTCTTAGACAGGCTCAAATTAAGCTAGTACCGGCTGTAGATTCATTCTTAAACGTTTTAGGACCTTTTAGCGATAGCCGGGAAATCATAACAATAACAGAGTATTTTAATACTCTAAGTGCGAGCATTTTCATCACGTTCTGCATATTTTAAGTGCACTATAATTGTTTAATGCACTTTTGTGTGTTCTGTCTTATTTACTTTGCCAATCACGGCTTAAACTTGAATAATTAAGTTAACTTGTTCTGGACTACATTGGAACACAGCGGAGTCCTTAAAACTAAGAAGCCACGATGTCGAAAGCATCTCGAGTTGGGATTATTCTCTGTTGTTTAATAGCAGTCACGGGAATTGCTTGTCTTATTGCAGGACTCGTTCTGCTGAGTAAACCAAAACCAATTTGTGCTGAAAGCAAGGCATCCCATGGAACCAAGGCACCTTCTTGTGATTATTCTACCGAGGCCATACGTAGTGGACTTCCAGAGTTTTTACAGAAGGTACAAAATACCTACTATGACCTCCATCCTCACATGTTATTACCCAAATCTCATGCAGAAAAGCAAGACCTAGAAAAATTCATGCCTTACGATCCATCACCTGCAAAACTCAAGCAAATCACTGATAACTCCTTGGAGCTGCTTCGTGAACTTCAGAGCAAGACGATCGTCAAACATAAGCTTAAACCACGTGAGAGGAAAGCATTAGCGCAAATGGCACATTTTCTACAACATAGCTTTGGTACACCATTTTTTGGGAACTATTACGCTGGTGATTATATGCTTGGTCCAGACATGTTTTGTTGGCAAGATATGTGTTCAGTTTACAGAAAGACTTCTTCAGCTCTTTACTCTTACTTCAAACCTTCTACAATGGAAGATCTCCACTTGTTGTTGAGTAAAGTTAAAGCATTAAACCACACATTTACGCAGTACAGGCAAAATCTCGTAGATGGAGTCAAGGCTGGGATGGTGCGATCTACAGATCCCTGTAAAGTTGGTGCTAATACTCTAATCAAGTCGCTGAGTGGAAACTTTATTGAGCAGGGCCCACAAGGTAACCCTAATTTTTCATAAAAACTTTGATTTGAAAACAAGGGGTCAATAGGCTGCATACCAGACTTTTATAGTTACAATTTCTAAATATAATCAAATTAATCAAATTTCATTTTAATTTATTAGAAGTCTTCATTGACCTATGATAACTATCGTGTTCTTAGTTACGTAGTACTTTACGTCTTTATAGAGAAGTAAACGTATACTTCCGCAGCTACGAAAGATTTACGCACGCGATTTTTAAAACGAAAACCTTTGCGAAACAAGGAAACTTGATGAAGAGTTCAGTTTTGCAAGGAAAAGAGACAGAAAAAAAGCAGTAACTGAAGTCAAACTGAAGTCAAATATCAACAGCGTTACGTTGGTTGAGAGTACATTTTAGAAGAAAACCAAAACCAAACAAACGCGAAGCCACAGAGATGTATTTTGGACAAACGAATCAGTCGTAAATCATGGATGACGTTTGATGATCAAATTCGTATTTGATGCAAATTAAGTAAATCTATGGGTCAACCAGATGTGAAGATAAATGTCTCACTAAAACACACAATTTAACACATGTTTGCACACCACAGGGTAGTGTTAGTTCATACCTAGGTAGCTTTGTCGATAAAGACACTAAAATACTTAGGATACATTAGTTGTTCCTTGTTGGCAAGGACGCACGCAACACTTTTAAGGTCTGAACTGAAAATGAAGATAGTTTGATCTGTTTAGAACTCTTTGTATGAAGGGTTTTCACGGTGAATTGGCAGCGGCTTTTATCTTAATGGTAATTCTTTTTTGGGAAAGTCCTTGTAAAGTTACTGTAAATTGCTTCCATTGAGACAAAATGACTTTACGATGAATTTATATATGTGTCTTAGGTTTTTAAAAACCCTTTGTTACAAGTCACAAACGTACAAACAAGTCCATTTTTTGGAGACTAGTTTCAGATTTATTCCCTTTTCAATCCACAGTTTACAATGTTTTGAAACGATCACGCGTGATCGTTTCAAAACATTGTAAACTGTGGATTGAAAAGGGAATAAATCTGAAACTAGTCTCCAAAAAATGGACTTGTTTGTACGTTTGTGACTTGTAACAAAGGGTTTTTAAAAACCTAAGACACATATATAAATTCCTTGTAAAGTTATTAATTCATTATTAATTCATTAATAAAATGATACATTGCAGGAGTATTTGTAGTGCAAATACTCTTATACCTGTTATACTAATAACTGTTTCTATTTAGTATTTTGGAACTCAATCCTCAGTAGGAGGGAAAATCTTATAACTTGCATTTTTGGGTTCTAATCCCGGACAGATATATTTCATAATCGTCTTAGTCCATGCCGCAAAGTGAAAAAAATTGAGTCTCGATGAAAGAATTAGAAGCAGATGGGTGTAAAGTATGAGTTGATTTCTATCAGAATTCAGTTTGTAAGTCTCACGATCAAGTTAATTGTCTTGCATAAAGGAAATTGGTCATTCAAAAAACGCAGTAGATTGTCGATACTGAATGTGAAAATGACTTTATCCTAAGTAGTCATCTCTTATTTGTCATTAGGGACCGTGGAGGGTAGACCAGGGTAGTTTTTGTTTTGTTTTGTTTGGGGGGAGGGACAGGGGGAGGGTGGTTGGCTAATCAAGTACTGAAGCTACAAACTTAAAGTTTGAGTCGCCGTTTTCTAAAGCATTAATAAATATTCGGGGGATGGGGTGCGGAGCCTCAGCGGTCACTGTGTTTTGCTCTTCAAAAGGAGGGAAGGTCACATGCAGCTTGCCTACCACTGAACGTTTCTATACTGAGAAAAAAGCACCAACTTCGGCCGCCTATAACTTAAGCGTTATTCATCAAAACTACTTCAAAATTTCAATTTGTATTAGCTTTGGTGTCCTCCTTTCAAATATTATATTTTTGTTTTTATTGGATTAAAATTTAAAATGTCACGCAAATCTAGGTTCAGATTTTCGTTATAGTAGCCCATAGTATAACGGAAAAAAATCCGCTGGAACTATAACAATTTTGTTTCAGGAATTCTCAAAACCAACTTTGGATGGATTACCAATGATGACTACCTGTCCAACCTGACTGCTGAGGCCAAGAAACAGTGGAAGGACAAGAATGGTAAAAGCGTCAACGAGTCTGTTCGAGAGCAGATGATCGAATACATCGGTAAACCATGGTACAATCTTGTGAGGTACGTATTGCTATCTTGAGTTGAACATCCCTTGTTGGCCATAATATTTTAGCTGGTTAAAAACCATGTCTTGCTT
Source organism: Telmatactis stephensoni (assembly GCA_029948255.1). Taxonomy (NCBI): domain Eukaryota; kingdom Metazoa; phylum Cnidaria; class Anthozoa; order Actiniaria; family Isophelliidae; genus Telmatactis; species Telmatactis stephensoni. The sequence goes on from JALIZF010001205.1 coordinate 69,128, forward strand.
TCAAACAACATTTGACATAAGCGGAATCTATAATCCTTTTCTGCATTAAATGCGACGAAATGAATTTTCTACTCGACTAAAACAGAGATAATCTTCTTTTTTGGTCATTCTTCAGATATTTACAGACCACATTCCTTGAACATTGCGCCCCCAGTGAAGTGGCCAGCGGACTTGCAAATCTACCCATTGCGCATGTGTATGTGAATGGAACTAGAACCAATCAGAGCACACATCCTTATCTTCCTGACAATTCACGGCTGAATGGTTCCAAGGCCTACGAGTATATTCTATCATACTTTTCCACTACGACCATCACACCAAATGAAGTTCAAGAACTGGGATTTAAGATGCTCAGTGAACTTTACTCTGAGGTAAAGAAAGTGAACTAGGATTGAAAATCTCAATTTTCTAAAAAAGTAGATTCAAATTGAAAAGTACGTGCCGTGTCGCCTTGTCAGTGAGGTCTTATAAATTATAACATAGCTACAATCTTACGCGCGCTCTGATTGGCCAGAAAGCTATGAATTATTTGCCCATGGGCTGCACGGCTCCGTCTAGGCTCTGTTATAAATCAATTAGACAACAGAAAGCCGCGCACCCATGGCGTTATAGACGCACGAGAGAAAATATAAAGAACGATTATCAAACGTAAGAGTGGCACGAGGCGTAGCCGATAATTGAGTATCCGATAATTGATAAATAACCATCATATAACGAGCGCTCTCATTGGCCGAACTGCGAACTCTAAATATGCACACAGCACGCGCGCGCGCGCGCGCACTTTTCGAATTTTTGGTGAGTGTAAAAGAATACTGAATTTGCTCGAAAACAATGCATTAAACAAACTTACTCGCTTCCTGTGCTCTGTGTGCAGATTTAATCTGCACACAGAGCACAGGAAGCGAGTAAGTTTGTAATAACACTATTCAAAATGCTGAGGTATGGTACGATACGACCTTTCGTAATCATGCGAAATCTGTTCGAGGTCTACGTACAATACGCTGTATATTACCAAGAGACTGGTGATAATTTGTTACATTGCTGGTTGCCCATATGGTTTAGAATATACGTAGTTTTAATACCTTGATAGCATGTCGGTATGTGGTTGGTAGGATCTTGGTCAGGTAATTGATTATTCAAGAGATTAGTGATAAGTCGTCTTGTTAGCTGACCATAAAAAGGTTTTAAGTGCACGTTATTTTCTTGATGGGATGTTGATATGTGGTTGGTGGGTTTACTTAGGGCTTGTTTGTTTTCCGTTTTTGTTCAAAGCGTTTAATTAAAGGGTTATTAGTATATTTTATCATGTGATGTTATTAGAACAGGTTACTTGTAGATTGTCGGTACAATGTCGGTAGGTTGTTGCTAACCTTCTCTCATGTTAGTGGAAGTTCTTAATTTCAATATGATTTTTCAACAGATTATTGGCCTAGCTCGACAATATACCAACCAAACTAACAACGACAAGGCTGTAGAAATATTTAAGAAGATACTCAATTCATCGGATATGTACTACGATACTGTTCCTATACCTGATATAGAATCTAATGCAACAGGACATGCACGGTGTAAAAATGATAAAGATGCAAAGAAGTACTGCCCTGTTCGCTGGAACATCATGCAGATGATGTTTCAAAATCTCAATAAAGTACGTCGCTTACACTGGAATCTCCACTATGAAGGCGACCACCTTTGATGGGCGAACTGAACATGGGGCGGGGGAAGGGGGCGCGGCGGTTGTAGGATGTATTGTTTTAGTTCCAAGTTCTTTGTTCTTGTGTTGTTTTGTATTGTCTTCATGGCTTAAGTGCCCTGTGTTTGACTGATCTCATAAAATTATTGTCCAATAGAGGTTGGTCCCTTTTAAAAATTTAACAACTGCCTATCAGCGATAAAAGTAATTACAGACCATTTCATACAGAGTTGACACCCAATGAATGTGCTCCCTCATTTCTATCACGATTAGCAATTTACTACTATTCTGTGCAGTTTTAATTAGCCTCAAATATCCGCAGAGCACAAGACGGAAAGAGGGGATAGAGGACGCAAACTTCGAACGCCTCCTACACGAGCCTTTGCATGGCTCGGGAGAATTCGACTCTTTGCGCTTTCGAAGTAAAATAAATCACCTTTTATAGGGTAAGGTATCCGTGATGAAAAATGTCTCTTTCTCCTTTTTGCAGATAATGAGTATTCTGGATGGAGAAACTGTAGGAATGTTTTATTTCACGGGATCCAAACACACCACACCCAACTGTCCAATATCTCTACGAGCAAACTACAACCCAAATATGGGTGTGGCAAGTTATTCACCATCAACTTCGAGGTGTCAATCACGCGCATGGTATAAAGTTCCATTCTTTCTGAGTAGACCAGGCCCTAAGTTTAACCACTGGAGTGTGAATTCCCATGAAGCGCGACCTGGACATCATACTCAGGTACGTAGGTCACTGGATTTATCCGCGCGCCCACATATTCGAACGTCAGTGTCATCTATTCATTCTATCTATACTCTGTCTATGCTTGCACTTGTTGCCCAATCTGGTCATCTAGTTAGCTATCCATCTGCTGTCCAAAAATGTGTCCCACTCATGTGCCAAATTGGTGCTCTTCCGTCATTCCACTTCCACTAATAACCGCCACCCGGTTAATTGAGCGACGATCTTTCGAACAGCAGGTCGGAGTTCAAGAACCGGCCGGACCAACAGTCAGGTTTTTGAAACACCTAATGAGAAGATGTTACTGTTGTAATTACATCTACAAATGAATATTAGATGACTTCACGTCTTCTCAGATAAGGACGTCAAATCGTAGGCCCCGTCTCTCCAAAACAACAACACATTAATGGAGTTTTCGTCGGTGCGTGTGGTTTGGCCTACTCCTCGTGTTCGTTTCTGTAACAGGAGATTTTAACCTCTATCTTGAAATCTATTTTGTATTTTCTAGGTACAAGGTCATATCGAGCATTTTCGGGATCCATGTGGAGGAGTGATCGCCTGGCTAGGTCTCCGAACAAGATTCACCGCTTTCGTTGAGGGATGGGGTCTTTATGCCGAGAATCCTCTTATTGCTCAAGATACAAAAGTGTACGATAACAGACTAACTGACAAATATGGAATGTTCAGGGGTCAGGTAGGTTGTCACGTGATCATTGATGCACGCTGAGTTGGCTGTCACGTGATCATTAATGCACAATAAATTGGCTACCACATGATCATTGATGCACGTTAAGATGGTTGTCACGTGATCATTAATGCACGCTGAGTTAATAATAATAATATATTAATAATAATAATATATTAATCTTTAGCCAGGGTAGACCCGTCAGCTAAAGCTGGTATCAATGGGTGCCCTGGTACAAATGGCTGTCACGTGATCATTAATGCACAGTAAGTTGGCTACCACATGATCATTGATGCACGTTAAGATGGTTGTCACGTGATCATTAATGCACGCTAAGTTGCGAATCAATGCAATTCAATTGTGATTTAGTGTTGAGGCCTGTTCGCTCATGTGCCGTAGACATCTTAAGAGTGGCGAAACTGCGTCACAGACGATGACATTAAAATACGACGCTTGAATTACCCGCGGCTTCAGTCGAATTGTTTACGGAACATGGGCGCAAAAACGTATGGAACAGGCCTTAGTACGTGCCCTTCAAAGTTAGAGATTCTTCGACTTAGCTCTAACGCCTTTCTTCTGGAAGTTTAAGAACGTTAAATATGAGCAATAGAATCGGATTTTTAATGAAATTCCATGCAATACAATTCTACAGAACTGTCGCAAACGTTTGAGTATTGATGGCTATTTTTGTCATGTTTGCAGCTTTGGCGTGCCCTTCGTTTAGTTGTAGATACTGGCTTACACTTTACTGGGTTTACCCGCCAAAAAGCCCTGGACTATTTTAAGGAGTACGCATGGGTAGATGACGACGTAGTGGAGAAGGAGATAACACGTTACCAAAGCAACCCCGGACAAGCAACCACGTACATGATTGGTCAGCAGCACATCATCAAACTACGTGCGCGCGCTCAAAAAGAGTTGGGTAAAAAGTTCAATCTAAAAGATTTTCATTATCACCTCCTCAAGCACGGCTCAGCCCCACTAAGCTACTTGACAGAGAGTATTAACGACTACATTCGATGCACTAATAACCCAAAAGATGAGGGATGTGCAGAAATAATGTCAGTAGAAGTCGCGGGGAGCAACACTAACATGGACATGGATATCGATTTTGAACTTCTACCTAAGCACCTAACAGAAAGTTATTATTAGTGTATTTTATGATTGGAATGTAAGCTAGTTTTGAATATATTAGAATAGATTGTGTGTGATAGTCGTACTAGTGAAACTACGATCGCGCCACCAACGGGACAGTATGGTCTAGTCACGATTTGTCACTGTCACGGTACAGTAGTTGTCACGTCACGAACTATTACTGTCACGAACTAACATGAACTATCATTGTACCTGTCACGTTACGAACTATCACTGTCACGGTATTTTATGATCACGTCAGGAATCATACTGTCACGGCATAGCGTTGTCACGCCACGAAGTATCACTATCATGGCACAGTATCGTTCGTCATGTCACACCAAAGGCTTTTACAAAGGCTCTCACGGAGTCTCTGTTTCCTGGTTGTGCTCTCCTGTCATAACGGAGTTAGCGCCTGTGTTGAATCATGGGACTGTTTAGGGTACACTGCAAATATTTTCTTTTTGAGCTTATTTCTCTCACATTGTGTTCAATCTTTTACGCGCGATATGGCGTCAACTTCCTGTTACTAAAAATAACCTTGAGCAGCAAACACATCGCACAAACAAAAATCCGCGAGTTTCCCTCTTTTAGTCTATTTTGTCTTAATCTATCTTGTTGATGGATTGAAAAGTGGATTTTAAAAAGTGCGGCCCCTAAAACAATTCCTTGATTCATCTCATTTCCGTTAGACTTAAGAACATGAAACGCAAATCCATTCGTTGAAATAGCTTTGTGATCATTACGCCAGCTTGTACGAAACAGTATGAAGTCTTGTGTTTTTATCGTCCCTTAAAGATTAAAGCATATGATCTTCACTATTTAGGTTCTTAAGTAGCGAGTGGGTGGAGCATCTGCATAAAGCATCGGGAAGCCGTGAATCCAACTTCCATTTTAGCTCAGTCTTCGGCGCACCTGGAGCTGAGCAAATATAAGAAGACAGAGTTTCCGTCATGTTGGTGTCAATTCTCAGTCGTCTCTCTCTTTTTCATAACGTACCAAAATGACATAACTGTCTACTAATAAATCCTCTAATAGATGAATTATTATTGTAGTAAGTCAGTTCAAAACAATACCAAGTCCAATTTCGTCCTTTACATAAATCCATTCCATGGAAAATACAGTCAATTAGAAAGCAGGAAAGTCATTCGGCAGTAATCAGCTGTCTCTTCCCATGAGACATTGCGGTAACTGGCTCTTTTTATGGTTTGGAATAAAATAGTTATACAATGGCTTTTCGTGGCATACTGTGGATATCCGACTTGTGACTTGTATTTTCTTTGTATACACACTTGCCTAAAGGATCATGTATATACTAGACCATACAAGTGACTCGTGGGATATTCTACGGTATTCCACTCGAAACCATTGTATAACTAGTATATCATACGATTACAACGGTGCGTTTGCATGGAGACCGGGCTGAAATCGTCTCGGGCAAGAATTAATTTACGTTTACATAGGTAGTTTTACCTGGGGCACGATATGAAGGCATTTTCGTCCCGGGCATAAATGAATTGTATTTGTATATTAATTGTAGTTGAAGTAATGTCCTGCTTCGGGCGCAACTTGTTTACATTAAGTTCACATTAAATTATGTCCCGGGATGGGATTTCCTCCCGGTGCTTAATTATAATCATCCCGCGGGACAAAGAAGCTTCCATGTCAACTGTAACAACGAAATGCCTTGACATCAAAACGAAATTCACCCTGGAACGAAATCGACTGTATAAACGCGCCTTTAGTAGCTCCGTCCACTTAGTGGCCATTGTACAATTTAGCCTTGGTTACACAAAAAGTATCCAAGGCCAAATCAAGGACAGGAGCCACTAATCGACATGCAGACAAACTCAGCTGTCAACGTCAACTCAACGTCATAACGTCATCTTGACTGGCTTTCCAGCCGTCAAGATATCACTCGCACGTGATATTCTTACACATATCTCACTGAGTGTATGCATTGTCCAGTTATTTTCAATAAAACACAGATCGGTTACCGCTGGGATATGAAACATCAGATTCAAAAAAGGAATTCGATGTTCACGTGACAACTTTTTATACTCCGTATATGATGACATTATAGTCAAATGGCGGGAAAAGGGTTGAGAGTTGATGTAATGAGAACCGAGAGTTTCCTCTTTCAGTGGATTGTTATTTCAACCTGTTTCAAGAGGAACTTATAGCTGGGCGGGGCAAAAAAGAAACTGAAACAAAAAGGAAATTGGCAGAATGAAAAAAGTGATAACAAAAATAATATCCATGTTGACCAAATCTTCACGGATGCAAAATTTGCATAGATACTAATATTATGACAACAACATATCAGTAACATTTATTTTCATCATTCTTCTAGATAAGAATCTTTATTTCAGTTGACTGTAAATGACTCAGCAAGAAAAGCTAGCATTAAAGGTAGAGAGTACGTCTGATGATTTGTGTGATAACTCAGTAAACAGTATAGTCAAAATATTTTTTGTTTGAGCAGTGTTGACAGACAATCAAGAGAACATGCATGGGTTTGGAGTGTAATTAGACGTCAGAGGAGTCACGAAATCACGAATTATAAAGGAAGTATTGAAAACTGTGGACTCTATGGATACCCCTCTTTTCCCGTCTCCACGATCGCGTCTGTAAAATTCCCCGTTTGCGCAGCACTGATAAATCTGTAAAAGTTCAGTGAAAGTACATCACTCACAAACTCGGCATTCATTGATTTAACGATACACTTCCCTGTAGTGTCGAACGTCATAAATCTAAAACAAAAACGCGATGATAAAAGATTCATCGGCCGAAAACAAATACTATCAATACTGTACATGTAACGCTTGCACACAAGTAACTAACAAATACACACAAAAAGCACCATGCGTTAAAACAAAATTGGCTCAAGCAAACAGAATTTAGCATGAAAAACTAACAAATTCATACGACTAACAGTGAAAAAGAAAACACTTAAAATTGACGTGCTCACAGCGGAAGGATGAGCTAAAAAGGCTTGGGATTGCGAAAAAACAACTTCATCTTGAAAGGCCAATTAAATCGTGAGAGTCTGGATGTAAAGTAAAGTTTGTGAGGTTGTCATAGCAAATGGATCAGCACTTGTCTGTAGGTTTTTGTATAATTATCACTTCACTCACCTGCTGCTAATCGATGGTACAGTTCTAGCATTCTATACTACTTTTACAGATCAACAAATCTAAGATCTAAATCCCAAGGTAAGGCAAAACCTTTGTACCATAAATGATCTATTTTCAAGTATCATTACGATAAACACTGATCAGATTTTTGGGATGAAAATCAGCTATTTGTTTTTATGTCAACTTGGTATCTGGTTTTGACTGATACTTTGATACTTAAAAAGGACTTTCTTTTCACTACTCAGAAAACTAATAAAGATGAAAATTTATGGATAGTGGTTTGGCTAAGATTTGACTTATAACACTCTGTAAATACTGCGATAAAACGCTTTCTTAGGGCCAAAAGCCACTTATCAAAACAATAATCTTTGCTCAATAGAAGCATCACAGTGCTTCCTCACAGACGCGAACTAGAATCCAAATCGCCGGACATTGTCGATAAAACTTCCTTCGAGATTATTTAGATAAAATTACTTTACAATTCATCTGCCAAGATAGTAATCTTGTTTTTTTTGGTTTTTTTTTTGAAAATTTGAACATCGTTTCTATGGTGATGAGAGGACGAAAATAACATCACATCACGAAACGCTCTTCCCCAAAACGGTCAAAAATATCTTTCAAGTTTATCTTAATATGATGTTGGTATACATTACTTGTCCTACTCAGTTTTTGACCGAGAAAAAACATCAATAAGGTATCGATTACTGAGGGAAGATAAATTGAGATGTAAGCAGCATGTCGTAGGTGTATATATCAAGTTCCAATTCCTGCTATGAGTATGTATGAATGCATAACAGTATTGTCGGCACTTTAGACAAAAAGTTATTGAGGAAAATGAAATAAAAGAAATATACGAGATTTTCCTACCAACCAATTATTCATGCCAACCAACCACTGAACCATCTAAACCAACCAACCAACGAATCATTCAACCAACCAACCAACCATACAGTTTTAATTAGAGCTTGGTGGGGCTTAGGAACATATATATTTTATTAGAATTTGGGTGGGGTAGCAAATATATTTTAATAAGAGATTGGTTTGGTTGGTGAAGATATATTTTTTTCTCAGAGTTTGGGTGGGGTGGAAAGTAAAGGCAGGTTATCTTTAAACATGTATCTGTATTTCTATGTATACAGGACCCCACAAGCTTCATAGCTTTATTTAGTTATCGTGTTTAACTAAAGATTCTGTATGTATGTATGCAACCACTGAACCATCTGACCAGCCAACCAATCAACCAACCGACCGACCAGCCAACCAACCACGCGCCAACCAACCAATCAATCAACCAACCATACAACCAGTGAACCATCTAACCAACCAACCAACAGACCGGCCGACCAACCCACCAACTATTAAACCAACCAATCAACCAACCATACAACCAGTGAACCATCTAACCAACCAACCAACAGACCAACAGACCGACCGACCGACCAACAAACCACGCGCCGACCAACTAACCAACCAATCACACATCAACCAACAAACCAACAAAGACAAACGAACAAACAGATTTACCAACAAATAATCAATCCACTTATACGCTCCTGAACCGATCTAACGAACAATAAAGACTGAAACACGAGAAAAGAATTAACGAAGAAACAAACAAAAACAAAACCGAAAAATCAAACGGCAAACCAAGAAAAAATCGGAAAGATTCAAATAAGCATAGGGACTGCAATTTCAACTGAATAAATTGTGTCAACAGATGAAAGAAACAGACAAAACAGGAACTTGATACTCCACAGTATCACACTTTTTAACGATTTACTTTTGTTTTCCTTAGGAAAAAAGTCAGAAGTCAATCTCTAATATTTTATTCAAAGTAGTTATTGTCTCTTTGAACGACGAAAACTTTAATCGTTTTTCTGCATATCCATTATTTGGCCCACAATCAGGTTTGTGTAATTAACGTGAATTTAATAAAAAGGAGTAGAGCGGGAAATAAAAGGGAATAGTTAATAACTTTATATCATATCAGATGGTTTGATCAGTATATAACTATCGATGCGCCCGAAATTTTTCTAAGAGACATAAGTAGAGCAGTTGTTTGAAAGAAAACCCTTGTTTCATCGTACACCGGAAAACAGACAATAACGTTTCCATGTATAATTTAAAAGTCTCAGAAATGTTCTTTTTTCTCTCTTGTGTGAATACACAAAAAGTTACAAATTAAGTTTGCGGTAAACTGCAAAGCTCCAACAAAATATCGATTCTGCAAGAAGCAATTAACAAATTCTCCTTATTGGTGAATATGTAAATCACATTTTGCATTTTTTATTTTACTTTACTTTACTTTATTTTATTTTATTTTATTTTATTTTAAGACGAGAGGTCTTAATTATTGTTTTCAAGAGCAAGAAAGCGGCAAGAAATACAAGCGGAGTTTGAAGTGACAAGGATGGTTTTTCGTTAGATTAGTTTCAGGTGAAATTGATAGTTTTTTCGTGAAATCCATCCCGCTTAAACACAATGTTTGGGAAAACGAAAACCAACAATTTTTATTGATAATTATTAATTTGCAAGTCTCGCATGCAGCAGATGTCCTTGAATCAACAAAACGATTTTTTCGCCAATCACTACCGTCTCTCGCATTGTCCCGTTACCATAGCAACAGTTAGCCGGTTCCATTCCCATTCAAGTGGAACTTTAAGGAAAATAAAGCCGAAGTTGATCGCTTGCTAACAAGTTGCTAACAAGGTTAAAGTCGATAGTCACGCTGGATCAGATGTGTGTTTGGATTGAGTTTCAGTCGAGTGTTTTTCGAGTTATTTCTAGTTGTTGGTGGTGAGGTATGTGTGACGTGCAGTGGTTGGTCATTAACCCGGCGCAAATCCTTGTGAATTGCTTATTACCACAACGACAGAAAACACTAGCAGTCTTATCATTCAAAACAACAACTTCTTCTTTCTTTACAGATACACCACGAGCTTTGTAATCACTGGATATTGAAGCAATGAAGTATAATCACTACAACAACTGGTCCATGATGAAGACGAAGTGTTCTTTGAAGTGTTTCTAAAGCAAGTTACAACAGTGATTTCGTAATGGTCTATCGTACGAACTATTCCCGTGGTTTTATAGTCGAGTTTTCGAAACCTTGTTTTGAGAGTTGGTTGCTAATACCGGGAGAGAATCTATGGAGCCCTGGATTACGCGGGTTTCTCTATATATTAGCCATGTTGTACTGTTTCTTGGGCATCGCCATAGTTGCCGATATTTTTATGAGTTGTATTGAAGTGATCACTAGCAAGAAACGTAAACTAACGCGCTTTGATCCTGAAAAACAAGAAAGTGTGGAAATCGAGGTGTTTGTTTGGAATGAGACAGTGGCTAATCTTACACTAATGGCCCTCGGATCATCTGCACCTGAAATATTGCTAGCTGTGATAGAGACTGCCCAAGAACTAGGCTCTCCAAATACACAAGGCTCAGATAAAGATGGCCTTGGGACATTTACTATCATAGGTTCTGCTTCATTCAATATGCTGCTTATCACTGCGGTTTGTGTTGTAAGTGTGCCATCAGGAACCGTCAAAAGCGTTCGTGAATTCGGCGTATTTATTCTAACTGCCGTGTGGTCGCTGTTTGCCTATGTTTGGCTTCTTGTGACACTGAAATGGGTTTCTCCAGATGAAGTAGAAATCTGGGAAGCGTTTGTAACATTGGCGTTTTTTCCTTTACTGGTTTTAACGTCGTGGTGTCAAGATCATGGTTGGTGGTGTAAAAGCAGTAAAGTGCTGAGTGTAGAACCTCCTGAGGTTAGTATAACAAATGTCTCTTGTTTGCTTATTCATCTTGTTATTGTTATTTTCTGTTATCAAGATTTATTATCATAATTTACCATTCGTTCCACTTTCATAAACCTAATTTGCCATTGATGTTAGTCTACCTATAAAAACATTTTAGATTTTCATCCCAGATATTATTCGTCACAATCCTATCACATCTAATATGATAATCAGCTTATCTACGCTACTTAAATATACACAAACTGAAGAGGTTTTTGCCTGTACTTACCCAACAAGTCTAAGCAGATAAAAGAGGATTTTCAATAAGGTCAAACATGATCAGTTTACTGTTACAACGAGAACTAACCATTAATTTTATATTGTCGCTGGTAGATAGAATATCGTGTCATAAAGGTTAGGAATGATAAAATCGACCCTTGAGGTCCGTACAGGTGGCATTTAGCTGGAATATAAAGTGATAAGAGCGATAACGGTTCGCCTAAGTGTTGCCATTATTACCACAGAAATTACAAGTTTTTACAAATATTCATTAGACTTTTGTGTTTGATTGTAAATAATTAATCAGAATTTATGTCATTAAAATACTCCTCTAGGCGTAACACAGAATTATAGACTTAACACAATGTAATTAATATTCTAAACATTGAAAACTAAACCATATTTACTGAAAAACGAAAAGATCCTCATAACTGAAAGTTATTCCTATGAGTTTAAATGGGTTGGATACTAGTATTGAGTAAATGAAAATAATATTTACAATCTCATCTTTTGTTTTAACGAAGTATATTTCAGGTTACTATGGTAATGTGTTCTAATGAACATGACAGGATAATCCTCCTTGAAGCTTAATTTACTAATAAACTATACTATAGACTATACTATAGACGTCATGTGGATTAGACAATTTAGAATAGGGAAGAAACCATTATAATGTAATAAAGTGGGAAGCCATTTTAATGCTACCTGTTCAAAGCAGGAAGCCATTCTAATGTTACATGGAAACCATTTTGATGGAAATTTTTCTGTCACGCAAGGGAATGAGCTTTATTTTTCCTCTTTTCGATTCTGTGTGCCGGAGACAAGAATGAATGTCGTGTGCATTCAAAGTCGATAAGCCTGCCTAGCGGCTAAAAGCTCGTAGAAACCATTTCGAACCATTCAGTCACGGAACGATATTAAAAAAAATTGTACAAACGGTTTAAAAAACGAGACATTTTTCACATATATTTTTCTTCAAAGTGTTGGATTAATAAACCAACTTCAAGCTACTTTTTTTCTGATATTAGATTACCTTCAGCTCTGTTGCCCATCCTTTTCTTTGCTTGTCAAATCTCCCTTTCGTTTCTTTTGTCACTGATTTTGGACAGAAAAAAAATGAAATGAAATGAAAATAATAATATGGAAAATTAAAAATAAAAATCACACTAACTTTGTTCCCTGTTGGCAGATTCTTTCGTTCGTTTTTTCTTTCTATTTTCTTTCTTTCTTTTTTTTAGGAAAGGAAGGAAGGAAGGAAGGAAGGAAGGAAGGAAGGAAGGAAGGAAGGAAGGAAGGAAGGAAGGAAGGAAGGAAGGAAGGAAGGAAGGAAGGAAGAAAAACGTAAAATTCATAATGACTTAAACGCACGGTCATTATTTTCCCTTCGCCAGTCTCCTTCGATTCACAATTACTGCAGTTTTCGATATTCAGCGAACTCAGGCATTTCAAACGCCAAACGCCAATTGACACTTTCCTTCTGTCGGAAAACTCCGAACATTGCCAAATAGTTATCGGAATTCCGCACAAAACACTTGAGCTGAAAGCCCTGTTGAGGGAGTCTCAATCATGTATGTATTGTGGCCGTTGTGTTGGGCATCTGTATGTTCGGGGTATGTTCGCTTTCATTCGGCAATGTTCGAAGCAAAAACGCCAATTGGCGTTGGCGTTTGAAGACTTTGAATGCCAGAATTCTCAGAATATCGAACTAGTTGTCATTACTGAATGTGTGTCAGCTTACTTTACCTTATATTATTCAGGTTCGCGTGGTTGGTTTGATAGATAGACCTTCAAGTAACCTAATGGTTCATCGATCTATGGAATTACGAAGGCTGGAACAACAAAGAATAAGTGTCAGGTAACTATCACTTTACATCAACAAGTAAAATCAATATAATTTGCGAGTCGACCAAATTTCATTTTTCAGAAACACAAACACATACGTAAAGTTTCATGACACTTCCGAGTTTTTCTAGCGAGTTATAAAATGTAGATATTTCTTACAAAATTAACGTAAATGTTACACAACCCAATATTTCGCGCAACAAATTCAAGTCGTTGTTTTGCGTTGTGAGTTCTTGACTTCTGAAATCAAAATCTGGCAATGTGTTGCCGAAGCCAATGGCACTAACATTGGTTCCGTGTGGTATCTTAGAGCAGATTTCGTATGAGTGTGAAACGGACCGCGCCGTGCCGTGGCTATGTCACTGCCCGTGATGTCTATAAAAACATTTCAAATTCTTTTCCTGTCACAACCGTGCCGTGACCGTGCGGTGCCGTTTTCACAACAATACGAAATCTACTCTAACATTCGTTCCGTGTGGTGTCTTAGAGCAAGTGAAAGTTATTGCGCCGTGCCGTGCTCGTGTCAGTGCCGTGATGTCTATAAAAACGTTCGAAATCAATTCCTGCCGTAGCTGTGCTATGACCGTGCGTTGCCGTTTTCACATTCATACGAAATCTACTCTTAAAGGCATATACGTTACGTGCAATAATGTTGCGCGAAAAATCGTAGTTGTAAAATTAGCTGAACATGTTGTTAATTTTCATGTATAAGGTTGCGCACAACAGCAGAGTTATACGATGGGCCTAACGTGGTAGAAAAGCTGCTGTAATGTTGAAGTCTTCATTAAAAACTATTTTAATTTGCAGTGAACATGATCTTAAAGATCTACCCAAAAGCAGGGATAAGATAAGGTAAATATATATTACATATATATATATATATATATATATATATAGCTTTTAATTGTATAATAATATATATAAATTGTCTGTAATTGTTTTTAGTAGAATGATTTCAATAAACCTGGGCACTACTAATTAACCAAATAATGAATTATTAGATGCTAAAGCCGGCGATACACGCTGCAATGTTTTCTTGCGCTTGCAATGCAATTTTAGGGATTTTCTTGCGAGAGCGAAATTGCCGAGTGTATCATGTCTGGCAACACATGCGGCAACGTTGTCTCGCAACAAAAGATTTGTTGCAGAAAGTTCAAAAGTATAAAAGATTTGTTGCAGAATGATGATAGACGCTGCAATTTTTCTCTGCAACAAAATCTAAAATTGCATTGCAAGAGCGAGAAAAAATGCAACGTGTATCGCCGGCTTATCCTTTGCATCAACAGTAAATACTAACAACTAATTAGTATTGCCCAGGTTTATTGAAATTACTCTAAACCACAAAGCGTGGTATTCTAGTTAGGGTAAGTAGGTGCGGATCGTGTGAAATTCGGCATTTGTCTCAGTCAGGGCTCAGGTTGAGCTGATCAGTGAAGTCGTAGCGGAGTCGGGACCCACAAAGACGTTCAGTTCCTATGGTGATCCGATAACCCGACTCAACAAATGAGTTTAATTCAGTTGATCTTCCGTAAAGCCTTATCTTTGTCTTCCGATGCCGACCGAACTTCACTTAAAATTTAATTAAAGTAAGAATCTTTAGGCCGATTTACATGACAAAATTTCTATGGCACGGCACACCTAATATTGAGCACGCCGGGACATCATTTTTGACGCGGCAATTGTAATTGTACAGAAATTTGTAGGCCTTTAGGGGTGTCGTATCCAAAATAATCGGTCCTAGTGCCAAGATTTAGGCTTCAAAATGTTCTCGTTTAGATCAGGCTTTAGTTGATTGAGTACCACAATGAAACACTAATTGGTCGTGGTAAAACTTAGCCTGCGTAGCCAGGCTTTCCAAGGGGAAAGGAGGGGAGGGGGCAGGGGAAAGGAGGGGAGGGGGACAGGGGAAAGGAGGGAGGGGGACTGGGGAGGGTCCACGCAGGCTAGGTAAAACTTAAGGCCATTCTCCACTCATCGCAGAAATTACTCGCAGCGAGCCAGCGAGTACTCGTTCGGAATAAAATCTATTGTTCAAAATTTCGCAGCGAGTAAAAATGATCGCAGCGAGTGCTTTCTGCGATGAGTGGAGAATGTGCTTAAGTAGATAAGTTGTAGAATTGTTTTTATTTAAAACTGATATTCCTGGTTTTCAATCCAACAGAGAAGTTGTGTCATTATGGAAAGGACAGAAACCGGACGCCAATTCCAACGAGACGGTGGAAAGTTTAGCAAATGCGTTAATGCATATTAAAGAAGCTAATGCGCAACCACAAAACTCAACTACAGCAAGATTAAGGTACGGAAACCTTTTACATGCTTATCATTTAAACCAAAGTTAAGTGCTGGAAATGTGATTATGGCACGGTACCTTATCATGTTTAGGAATGCGTTTCTCTCTCGAGATTTATCGGAACCTGTGACCTATCTAACGTTTTCGTGTGTTTAACGTACGCTTTGGTTATTTCTTCAATATTGGATTTGTGCGTTCATTTACGAGACGTATTTACGCACGCTCCCGTAAACGAATCCACAAGGTAACATTCGCAAGAAGTTGAGCCTGACAGCCGATATTTCCACCGAAAATACAAACGTTTTTAAAATACCCTTAACCCTATCCATGAGTCCCCTGGTAAAACAGCAACCTGGCAATGTGACGTCACTAGCTGCCGTCATGGTTGCTAAGTTCGTCATGGTTACCGAAAGATCATTTTTTCACAGATTTCGCCACGCTGCTCTTAGAACTGTAACAAGGAAACGAAGATTGTCAAAAGTCGCAGAAAAAGATTGCAGTGAAGGTCAAAAAGCTATGAACGTTTTGGCAAAGTCATTTGTTGGCTCGAGATTAGTTGGTCCTCAACCAGGTAATTTGACTTGGTGGTGTAGTTTTTAGTACGCGGAGACGAGTTTTAGCCTAAAAAAGACGTAGGATAACTGAGCTCGAGTGAAAGTTAGTAATCTCGCCACCCTTTTTTGGAAGAGAAAGTGTCGAGGGCCTTAAGAGTTTCGAGATAAATAAATAAGGTTTTAATCTTGCTATCAGCCCTCTTTTATATAACTCGCTACATAATATTCTCTGCTACGTGAACTTAGAAGCCTTACGCAAAATTTGCATTCATTCTCCACACGCGCGCTGTATAAAAATCGGTAAATTCCCCCCAATACGTAGTGACCTTTACATTACAAAGTGTATTCTTACTTAAAAGATTATGTTATCTTTTTTAAGATGAACCTGGACACAAGTTAAACTTTGGGACCCAGTCCTACTCAGTGGTCAAAAGTGCCAAGCACATTGACATCGATATTTTGTTATCATTCAACAAGAAAAGGTAACGACTGAATTATATGATGTTTTATCGACAAGATTCACCAAGATAAAAGTAATCGATGACATTCAAAGTTAACTTCCACATCATACCTAAGTGTTCCATGGTAGTTGGGTCTAGAATAAGGGAAATTCCTTCCTCACTCCCCAACCCCCTCCCCCCGGAAGGAACGAGCCGTGATGACCACGAAATAACCCTGCAGTGTTCTTTATGTTCTTTATTAGCAGAGTGTCGCGTTCAAGTTCTCCAGGCAAAATGATGTGTTTACCCGCTCCTTACGATCCGTCGACTCAAATAGATGAATCTAAATGGTCGAAACTTAATCAACGCAACGGAATTTTGGTAAGGACATAGAGCGATTTTCATATGAGTGGGAAACTTACCGCGCCGTACCGTGACTGTATCAGTACCGTTGTTTCTTTAAAACATTCGAAATTCCTGTCGTAACCGTACCGTGCGGTGACCGTGCCGTTTTCCCAGTCATACGAAATCGGCTCTAAAATCACTTGACGAGAATATCACGTGCGAGTAGAATGCGTTATGTATCACGTGAATAACACGTGACTAATTGAGCAAGACACATGAATATCACGTGATGTTCGTTATTCTTCACGTTGTTAACGCGTGACATGTAAATATCACGTGATATCCTTCACGTGGTTGACCAATGATTCAAAATCTCATCTCGTCTTGCAATGGTGTTGCCAAACAAGTTGCATGATTCATTGCAGCGTGTAACATACCCCGCATCGCTCAAAATTATTGCGAGGAAATGATTGCTACAACGTTTCTGCGCCAAGCCATTGCGAAAAAAGTCGCAGAAAAAATTCACCGTGTACTAGCACCTTAACAGGAATTCATGTCACATCTTTTCTGTCACCAGAACACTGTGAATGGTAACCCTAGCAACATTATCAAAACCATCAAAGAAGGTGTGCATTACAATCGTCCTAATTCTCCGACGGACAGTGAACACAGTGGTCCCATCCCGAGTCATCGACCAAGTGTAGTTTCTGAAGGATTAGACATGACTTGCAGTGTTGACTACGAGACTAGGGATGGTACAGCCAAACATGGCAAGGATTTCACTAGTGTCAAGGGAACTGTGGTAAGCTATTTATTATTATTATTATTTATTTGTTTTATTTTATTTTATTTTATTTTAATTTTGTTTGTTTTAATATTTAGTTAAGCGCATTTGATTGTATTTATAGAAAATGGCGCTATATAAATATTAAATATTATTAAAAATATTAAATATTATTAGTGCTTATTATGTATTAGAAGGTAGCCTTCCTCCCAAGGGGGAAACTGGAACGCTCTATTTACAAAAACAGACAGTTTTTTGCTCTTCCTGCCGTAAAGTTCATACTTTAATGTATGGAATGCGATCTGAGTTTTGAGTTCATGAAAAGTGACATTTCTCAGTGAAGACCCTTACCGAGTCCATGCATATCAAAACCTTTATCTTTTAAAAAGTTTTACCTCATACTTGGTACGTATTTAACATTGTATTCAGGGATAAATCACATTTTAAATCGTTGCATGTTACATGCAATAATGTAGAAGATGCCTACTGTAACAAGATGTGCCTAGTTTTGTGTGATGCGGCATAGTTCAAAACATCAAGAATTTATATAAGCCTGGACACACGTTGCAACATTTTTCAAGATTGCAACACAGTGTTGCACTGTGTCCACACCTGTAACATTGCGCACGATATTGCAGGGGTAGACACACGGTGCAACTGTGTTGCGCGCGATGTTGATCAATCAATCAATCAATTAATTAATAACAATTACTTAACAAATTTGTTTTTGCAGAGTTTCCCGCCTGGTACGACTAAACAGATACTAAGCATTCCAATTGTGCAACACGACGACTTTTCAAGAAATAAAGAGTTTTACGTGATCTTGAAAAACCCTTCTCCATCAAACTGTGTTGATTTAGGAGAAATTAGTTTGACGAGAGTGACAATAATCGACGATGATGGTGAGTAAATTGCACGGGAGTTTTACCTCGGAAATTCTTGTAACAATAAGTCTATAAATCTCAATATTGTAAAGCAGAAAAATTACCAGCCAGTGTACTTTTTATGTATGTGTAGCTTAATTGGTATATCCCTTCAGAATCGTCTACCAAACGACTGGCTAAATATTATTTTCCCCCTAAAAAGGTAAAAATATTGTGACACAGGACATATTGCTCTGGCGAATTTGTTGTCGTCGTCAATCTCATCAAGTGCAGATCAGATATTTTTATGCTTAATTTTCATATACTGCATATTGTATATGTAAACCATAGTGAAATTCGAAATGTTGGTAGAAACTAATCCTTATTATCTATCCTTGTTCTCAGAACCTGGTGAATTTTCTTTTGAGCAAGGTAGTTACCATGCCAACTTTGTGACGAACGAAGTGACATGCGCAGTGGTGAGAAGAAAAGGTTGTGATGGCCACGTGACTATCAAATATCGAACCCTGTAAGAAACAGTTCTTTATAATATAAAACGAATGTAACACTAGCTGTGAATGGCTGATCAAATAACTCGAATCAGTAGTGCACGCGTAGCTCGGTGATTTGACTACACACTAGTTTAAAAAGTTGTTTTGTTTATTTGTTGTTGCTTAGGAACGGTACAGCTGTTGGTGGAGTTCCTGAAGCTGATGACAACAGCCCATGGGACTTTGAACAGGTTGATAATGGAAGTCTCACCTTTCAACATGGTGAAACATTGAAAAATATAGTCATCGCAATTAACCCTGAAAGTCAGGTACATATCGGACATAATTTTTTTTTTTTGAGAAATCAAATCATAATTTTTTATATTAATTAGTTTATCCGTCTTAATTTCTGCTTTAGAAGAAAAATTTTATCGTGTTGCTTCAAGATCCAAGTCCTGGTGCATCGTTAGGGGAGAAAACAGCTGCAGTGATTCACATATCAAGCGGTGAGTAACAAAGGTATTGCGCGGGATTTGGATAATAATAATAATAATAATAATAATAATAATAATAATAATAATAATAACTTTATTTAATGAGGTTTAAAACACATTACAGTCAGGGACTGAAAAACTTGTGGACCTCCTAAACTATAAACAATAAATACATATAAATAATATATTAACTATACAAATGATAAGGAAAAAAATAATAATAATGATATATACATACGTTAAAATTGATAGAACACTGATGAAATATTTCTGATACCACACTGTTTTCCCTGTATATCTATGATATTGCACAGTTTTCAGTGGTATATTCCTGATATCATACGGTTTCCCACGTAATATTTCTGATAACACACTTTTTTCCATTGTATATTTCTTGCCGGCTTTCAACACCATTATCTTTCATAGTATGTGTGCAATATCATTGAAAAGACATTTCTATTTTCAGATGTGGACGATATTGTAGACCGAGTAGCTAACATTATTACACTTGAAGATAACCAAAGTCTGAGCAGATCGTGGCGATCACAGTTCGAAGAGTAAGTAGTTTATTGTTTGTGAGATGTTATATCAATGGATTTTGTTTAGTGTAAGCAGCTGTCTCACAAATTTTCAAAGGAGGGATTCCTTGTCGACTACCCTTAGTACTCCCGCACGGCAAACATGTAAAACAGTTTAATACAATTTTTAAACTTTTTATATCATTATAATAGTTATATATTTGTATGTACTGATGTTTTTACCGTGGTTAAATAAAGTTTCCAATTCCAATCCAATTCCAAAATTCCAACAACAAAGGTACAACAACAAAGGTACAACAACAACAACAGGATAGGTTGACAAGAAGTCACGCCCTATTAAAAATTCATTTACAAACAATTTAAGAAGATCTCTTGAATCCCCATTTGGGGGAATTTCTACGATACTAATGAATCTACTTTTTTGTCGATTTAGAGCGATTATCATACAGGGCGAAGAAGACGAAGATGGCAACATACAACCTCTAACAGCAGCTGATTTTATACTACATTTATTGACGATATTTTGGAAAGTTCTCTTTGCGTTCATCCCTCCAAGGTATGATAAACAAACTTATATCGACAGCGACAAGGATACCAGTGAGTCAGTGGTGGCTAGGAGACCTAGTTGTTCAATTATATATTTCCGCCTATTGTTGTTGCGCAATTTTTACTGTTTTGAGACGTGAAGCACGAAAACTATTCTCCCTCCCCAGTCCCCCTCCCTCCCCTCCTCCCCCTCCCCAATCCCCCTGAGCCTGTTCACAGGCTAGAAAACTATAGTCATTGTTTAAACTAACCAATCTTACCTTTGTTCAATACAGGCCTTTACTTGGTGGCTGGGTAGCATTCGTTGTGTCATTGGTTTTTATTGCGGGACTCACAGCTGTGGTTGAACAGGTAAAACTGCGTCACAAAAGACATATACACCTATTTGAAAAAGGTTGTAGTATGAGAGGTCTTTAGCCTACGCGACTAGACCGAAGAGGAGTATGGGTAGTTGCAAAATTTCACTCTCTTTTTCGCATTGGTCTTGATTTTAGCATCAGCAAATGAAGCTCTTTGATGTATTAGGTCATGGCAAGTTGAAGTTGAATTATAGTGTGGATATTTGTGTGGTTTTAAAGCTTTAGTAATTATTACCCATGCTTCCTTTCGGGTGAGTCGCGTAGGCTTTTACCGACAACATTTATTGAAATAGGGTATACACACCTATTTGAAAAACGTTGTCCGTAAAAGTTCCAAAGCCTACGCGACTCATACACCCGAAAGGAAGTATGGGTAGAAACAAGAGAAGGTAGAAATTACAGGAATTAAGAAAGACACACGAATACCATTCAACTTTTGATGTTTAACTTCAAGTCCAAAACGGAAATCGAGTGAGTTTTTGGAATTCCCCATACACCTTTTCGGTTTAGTCGCGTGGCCGCGATCCGTTTCACACTCATACGAAAACTGTTGTTGTTCAGACTGGTTTTACATCACTAGATATCTCCACCTTTCCCTTTAGTAAGTTATCACTATTTTAATAGTAGAGCCGATTTCGTATGACTGGGAAAATGGCGCGATCACCACACGCTACGGTTACGGCAGGAATTTCGAATGTTTTTAAAGACACTAGGGTACTGACACGGTCACGGTACGGCGCGGTAAGTTTCCCACTCTTACGAAAATCGCTCTGAAAGTGCTTACGGTGTTTTTGTTTCTCCTCAGCTCGGTAAATTATTAGGTTGCGTAGTTGGTCTTAAAAACAGCGTAACGGGAATCACCATAATCGCTATCGGTACAAGTCTTCCTGACACATTTGCAAGTAAAACAGCAGCTTTACAAGACACTGGGGCGGATGCTGCGATTGGAAATATAACAGGTTAGATATTCCAGGCATACGATGTAACTGCTTTTCTTGCAGCATCGAGCACAAATAGATACGACAAGATCGCCGATATACAACTTTTCCTGCAAAGTTGTGTGCAACTGATTTGAGACCAGAGCTAAGTTCGAAGGCAAATTTTTAGACAAAAGCCACATTTTTTACATATAACGAATGGTCATGCAACTTTATAAGCAAGGTGGTAGCTGCCAAAACCATTTCTTGCAATGTTACAGGAAATAAGCACCGACTTCAACATTGCCAAAGTCACGCGCAATTACTAACCAATGTGCTCCATTTAAATATCTTACCAAAGTGTGAATTCTTGAATTAATGCGGTTCTTGACTTTCTTCGATTCTCCTCGTTTTTAGGTAGTAACAGTGTGAACGTGTTTCTTGGTCTTGGTTTACCTTGGGTTATCAGTGTTTGTTATCATGCTGCCAAGGGAACCACTTTTAAAGTGTCCAGCAACAACCTGGCTTTCTCTGTGTTGATTTACACGTTGTGCGGCAGTTGTTGTATCATAATTCTGGTGTTGCGAAGAGTGGTAAGTCAATAAGGAATGCTGACGTAAAAATACTGTTATGTTATTGTGTTGCGTTGTGTAGCCTGTGTAGCTGACGTAAGGGGAAGAGGGAAGAAGTGGCGTTTCTTTCCCCACTTTTCCTCGCCCCCTCCCCTCCCCTCCCCTAGAAACCCAATCTACGCAGGTAGTCTGTTATTGTGTTGAGTTGTGTTGTAGTGTTTCTTTTTCCTGCTTTGATTCTCTATTATAATATTTTATTTTGACACAGTTCCTAAAAGGAGAACTTGGTGGCACAAAGTTTCAAAAATGGCTGACGGGTTTATTTCTGGTGTTGCTATGGTTTCTGTACATCATTTTGTCCAGTCTAATGGCGTATGGTTATATTCCTAATACCATATGATATCTCGACTGTTTGTCTTGTTCGTTATCAACATGGGAACTAAATCACCATGGAAACTTAGACTGTTCGTTATCACCATAGAAACGAATTCACTATGGAAACCTAAACTGTTAGTTATCACCATGGAAATGAAATCACCATAGAGACCTAAACTGTTGGAAATCGCCGCATGAAAATGGTGGTAATTATGAAGTCACCATGGAAACGTCAACGATATATCTACAGGGACGTCGCCATGGTAACATGATATGGTTCTTAGAGTAACCGTATAGTAATCTGATGCGTCTTACAAACAATGTACTATTTATATAGTATTTATGAAAAACTTTAATATTGAAGCAAGAGATTTGCTGTCATTGCAATCATGTGTAACATATGTATTTATAAAATGTAAAAAAGAGAAGAGTTTTTATTTATATGAAAGTGTGACGAATGTTTATTTATATTAAAGTGTTAGAATGAATCGAGTATGAAGTGTGATGTTATCTTGTTTGCCAAATGTTTCTTTAGAGGTTGGTATACCTGGTACCGTAAATTACCGAACATGTCCCCAGGCAAGGCCCCTGCTCCATTAAGGTACGCTAATACGAGCAACAAAATCACTTAAAGTGCACCTAATCCCCCTGCTATTTCCCTTTTTGACGAAAAGTTCGAGCATTTCTAAGGACTTGTATGAAAAAATTACGCAATTTGAATGGATTCCGAATTTTTTACACAATTTTAAAGTTTGGAGTTCCATGGAACACTTTCAAAAAACTTAAGCCTGGATAGACGTCACACTCTTTTGTTCGTTTCAAAAGTCTTTTGTGCAAAACAAAAGAGTGTGACGTCTACCCAGGCGGAAATTTATTCACTCCGACTTCAGACTCTTCGGAATTGAAGCTTTTGCTGGGCTTTTTTACCTATAAATACGAAAAATAAGTTTACAGCAGCTTTGAGTGAAATTCAAAGTGTATTGAAATCTACATCACTTCAGCGATCGAATTAGTCAACCAATTATGTTCACATATATTCTCACGGGCAGGTGTGCCACCACAGGAAGCTCAAAGGCCCTTTTTTCCGATGTTTAAAATTTTGTATAAGCTTTGGAATTCATTCAAGTCGAGTAATTTTATCGTAGAAGTTCTTAGAAATGGTCGGACTTTTTATCAAAATTGGAAATAACAGGGGTTTAGGTACACTTTAACTTGTCTCGCAACATTGCTGCGAAACAAGTTGAAGAGCGAGGTTGCGCGTTTTTCCACCCGAGTATAAACTTGTCTCGCAACAAAATAGTTTGCTGCAAGTTGAAAAAGTCTGTTGCAACAAGTAGACAGTCGCACAACTTTTTGCAACAAAATTTCATGATGTTGCGCGTATTACCACCCCAAAGTCAACTTGTCTCGCAGTAAACTGCGAAATGGCTTCCTTCGTGTTCGTGACTGATCCAATCAGAAGTCAGGATTCACTCAACTTGCAGCAAACTGTTTTGTTGCGAGAGAAGTTTGTTTTCGGGTGGAAAAACGCGCAGCATCGCTCTTCAACTCGTTTCGCAGCAATGTTGCGAGATGAGTTGAGTAATTTTGTTGCTCGTATTGCCGCACCTTTAGGCATGAGTGTGAAAAGAACCGTGCTGTGTCATGACCATGTCGGTGCCGTGTTGTCTATAAAAACACTCGAAATTCTTGCCGTAACCAGGCAAGCCCCCTGCTCCACGAGGCGCCCCTTTCGAATATAAAGCCCCATCTCCACAAGGTCAGTCCTCGATCATTTACGGTATATTCATTTAGACTGAACAGCTTTCGCGGCATGAGTGTGAAACGAACCGCGCTGTGTCATGACCGTGTCGGTGCCGTGTTGTCTATAAAAACACTCGAAATTCTTGCCGTAACTGTGCATTGCCGTTTTCACAGTCATACGAAAACTAAACGCCACGTTATTTAACCTAATTCAACATAAAGTGAGAAACTAAACTTGGACTAAAACTATTGATAATTGAACATACCTGTAAGAAACTGTTACACATCAAAGTTAGCCACTGCATATTGCAACAACTTGAAAAAATCGCTGTCACTGCGACAAAAATCCCCATTCTTGTTAAAAGACACTTGACAACTGTTATTGTCGAAACCATACACTCAACTTTTTGGTCACCACTTATTTAGAAATGATATTTTGCTTCTTTTGGTGAGATATTTGACGCTGACTCTGTGAAGGAAAAAAGAGTTCGGAACAACCTGGAATGTGTGAACTTTTCACTTTGGGCGGGAAAATTGAGCGCGCGCGCGTCAATGCTTGCGTCAGCATGAACGATATAATTTAAAATCTGATTGGACAAAACAACATAAAATATAAAACGTAAAATCTGATTGAGCAAAACGACAAAAAAGATATACTGTAAAATCTGATTGGGCAAACGACAAAGATATAATGTAAAATCTGATTGGCCAGAACGATAAGTTTATATAAAACGCCATTTAACTATTTACATAAAAATTTCAGAGAAAAATTAATTCAGAAAAGACTATTGAATAACTGCAATTGCAATATGGAGGATAAAAATAAATAAAAAAACAAATTAATATATATTTAAAGTAAATAAAGTGTTTTATTTGCATGTGAAAAATGTCCAATTTTCAAGTAGAGAAAATTATTATACAGGGACCGCGGAGCACCCTAAAAGTGGTGGGACTATATAATAGATTATAAAATACTAGAGATATAATGCGCGCGCTGATTGGCTGGCTACATGTTTATATCAGAGGACAGACATGGTTCGCTCAAAAAACGTGGAAAATATTTTATAAAAGCAATATAAAACGATAGCTTATGTCTCTGTACTGTGATAGAGCGATTTTCGTATGAGTGGGAAACTTACCGCGCCGTACCGTGACTGTATCAGTACCGTAGTTTCTTTAAAAACATTCGAAATTCCTGTCGTAACCGTACCGTGCGGTGACCGTGCCGTTTTCCCAGTCATACGAAATCGGCTTTATAAACACTCTGGAAGATGTAGAGCACTCGAAAAGTAAGAGAAACACCGGCCACGCCTCGTGTTCCTAAGCTTGCTTTTCTCTTG
Organism: Telmatactis stephensoni; assembly: GCA_029948255.1. Classification (NCBI taxonomy): domain Eukaryota; kingdom Metazoa; phylum Cnidaria; class Anthozoa; order Actiniaria; family Isophelliidae; genus Telmatactis; species Telmatactis stephensoni. Next base: position 95,035 of record JALIZF010001205.1, read on the forward strand.
CTCTACATCTTCCTTCGTGTTTATATCACAGAACAGAGACATGCGCGCGCGTTTTATATTCCTTAACTAGTATGGGAAAATGAGGTGGATAAGATTGGAAAATATAAGGGACCAGTAAGAGACCAGCCCCTCCCCCTCCTCGGGCCCTGTTATGTCCTTCTGATTGGTGAATCAGTACTTGCAAGCGGTCTCGTTTTTAATTCAAATCATCCCTCTCGTTGATCATTGCAATTATGTGGTTCTGTGAAAATACAAGCCATGATCACGTTTATACTAGTGAGATCATTGATCGACTTTTCAATAGGAATGAGTTGTAAAGTTTATAAAGTTTGTCAATTTTGTATGTCCACGATTTAGTTGCAATATTGGTCGCGCAAATGTTTTGTAAGACTAACAGCCCTCTCCTCCAGTTCCAGCCCATCAACATGCTTTCAATCGGTCTTGGTGCTTTAGTAAAGACCCCATTCCGAAAGCGGCGGACCGCTTGAGAGCAGGGCATAGGAAGAGATTATCTATTTTTAATATTAAGACCTCCTAGCTGATCTTTAAAAAAAGTTTTTTATGAGTATTGACCGCATTGGACAGCTGCGGAGATGAAAAAGAAAATCTCAAGTTATACATAATAGAACAGATAGAACACTTGCGCGCAACTGTTACAAACGGATAAATTGTGGCGTTTCGCAGGATCGACTTTCATATATAAAACACTGCGCACATCTTAATATTGATTTCATGCGTATGTGAGTCTCAACCAGAATTTTGCTATTAGTTCCGGTCGGCTAGTTTATTACTGGACTCACGACCATTTTTTTTGTTTTCGATTAGCCAGATTGTTATCTCACCCTTCCCCTGATTTTGGTACAAGCATCAATCCTTACCTCTGGGTTTGGTATGTCGTCACCCCCGGGTTTGGCATGTTTTTCTCATCAGTCCTTGCACAGCAAGTAACACAAGACAATGTTTTTTATATTACAATATGTTTAATATGACAATATGGTATGTACAGAAAAACTATGTAAGCATATAAAGTATGATACATCAAGACAGCGCTAGAAAACTAGTCAAGATAGAAATATTCTATGGAATGCAAGAATCACTAACAGCATAAAATGTGTCATATTTCTATGTATATAATCCTTTTTAAATAGTTCTTGTTCAAATGAGAATGCAATCAAGGCTTCCTGATTTTCAAAGAAATTTAAACACATTCACCGATATACAGACAAATGAAAGTTGCAATTTTTATGCCACTGCAAATCGGTGTTCAATTTTTTCCCAACCTTGCATCCTCCTTTGAACAGAGATTTATTACTTATAAGTAAAAACTGTTTCATGCTCTTAGTGCTTGCATTTTATAAGTTAATATTAGTAATAATATCAAATATTCTATGACATGATATAATAATAGTGACTATACTCTATAAGAGATGATAAAACTAATTTTTATGGACTGATTGATTTGGTTCTTTACTCTCAAATCTGACCTTTGAGCACAAGGACTTGCGAAATCAGCCATATATTTCTATTTTTTTTAGAAAGTTTTTGAAAAAAAGTATTATGGTAGATGAAAAGTACAAATTGGTAAGTAAAAAAATGTAGCAGCAACTGGCTATTCCAAAATGGAAATTACCCAAGATAATTTGGGTTGATCACCACTGAAAGCCTAGAACCTCCCTGACGCCCTGGTGTTTCCAAGGACATGAAAGCCTTGACCTTTGATGTTTTGCTTTCATGGCAATCCACCCAAATTATCAGAGGTGGGCAAGTTTGAAGTTATTCAGATAAGTGGCATAGCTACAATTACAGATGTATGCATGGGCATACCTCGAAAACTGGAAAAATACTAGCAAACTATTGATTGACTGGGGAAATCAGGATTATTTCTCTTGACTTTACAGTTGCTGTGTGTACCTCTGAAAAATCCTGGCTATGCCACTGTAGATGATACACGTTTTGATTGTAAAGGATGAAATAATGAAGGCAACAATTGAGAAATTCTTTGTTGCCTTCCTTTAAAATCACAAGACAGTGATACAAGCTAGCTGTTCTAAAGAGCACAAATATAGATATAGTTAAATATGGAACATAGCAGCTTGACAATAATCCTTTTAAACATTGGATCATGTTTTCCTATTTTGTTTCTCTTGGGGAAATACTGTATGGTTATTTGTGAACATTCTTCTATAACTTTCTGATTATTTTGAGCAATGAAAATGATTCCCAAGACAGAAAATGGCTAAACTACATGTAGAAGGCATTCTAAAGAGGACTATACACCAGTTCATAAGTATTATTATACAAAAATACTAGACACAATGGACACAATCCACTATTGTACAAAAATCACATACACAAAAATGTTTTTTTGTTTGTTTGTTGATTTATAAGTTATTTTCATAATTGTGGATCTCTCAAAATGTTGATGATATTTGCAACATTTTATAATATTTTAGAACAATTTCAGATCAATGGGTCAACAGTAAGTAATATGCCACATTCAGGCCCTGAATGCACCATGAGTGGATGGCACTGACTGCATATAAATCCTTACCCAGTGGATATACTTAATGGGTAATACAGGGTTTGCATATTAGTAGGAAACGTACTGCACCATATATATCATGACCATGTCAGTGCCGTACGTAATGTCTATACAAGGATTTTAAATTCCTGTTAACTGTGCCATGCCATGATGATGCCGCCGCGTTCCCAGTAATATGAAAACTGTTTTAATATGATAATGTATTTATTCACTGTAAGGATTGAATGTGAAACAAGAGCCTTAAAGTTGATAATCAATGTTGTGTACAAATGAATAATATTCTCTACAAAATACATAGAAAACAGCTTGTATAAACCTGGAACTCACTTCTTCAACACAAGTAAAAGCAACAAAGATGTAAACTTGCTGCTTCACTTCTAATAAGCTGCACTGCAACCTGAGTGGTAATATTGCTGTGTACCTTAGCCTGCATTGCGTGGTCTGTAGCTTTTATAGGCAAAGAAAACGAACTAGGGGTGCCTTACCAAATATGTTTTCAAGTAGCCACCTACTGACCTGCTCTTTTTATACCATAATGGACCATCCTTTTTACAGACTACCAACAATGCAGGTTATGCGTACCTATGGTCAGTTATGCCACTAGTTAGTACTAGTTAGGGGTTAGAGTACAACTACCTTTTAATACATTTCTGTATCTGTCGTATTGTTGGTACATCCAGTTTGTACAAATCAAACTCTAAATTAGTATCTGTGATGATAAAGCAGCCAGACTGTTCTAGAATGTCAACAACTTGTTGCAAACTACTACTGTCCTTAAGAGATGATAATTCTTTGTGTAGGTGAACGAGATCTCCGGTAGAGATATTTTTGCCATTTTTTGTCTCTTTTCCTTTAGTTTTAGAGCTACAAAAAATCAAAGATAAAATATACAAGTTATTTCATTTTGGTAACCTTTGGTTTCCATTTGATTGCTAATAATAACTTTAAAAAATGAATATAATTCACAGAATAAAGTGTATTATGTTTACTAAAAATATAGTCAAGTAATAATAAGGCTAAAACGTTTACATATATACAATCAACTACTTGTATAAAATAATTAAGTTGCTGTGACTTATAATCACATTTTTCAGCAATAATAGCAATGACATGGAAACAAAGTTCTAACAGAAATATTGTATCAATTTTCTCTCACCTTAATTTATTTGATGGTTTGGATGATTCAACATTTTTAGATGGATTTGTTGGACTTTTAACTGTACCATTTTTGGAACCATGACTTGATGCTTTGGAATCTTTCTTTGTTGTCACTTTAGTCTTTGTTTTATCAAGTTTAGTATCTTTTTTATGTAATATATTATTATTAGACAATGCAAGAAATGACCCTGTTTTTGATGTTAGAGCATCTGTCTGGAAGGGTGTAGATATATCAATATCTTCATCATCATCATCATCATCTTGATCAGATAACTCAGCCATAAGAGTACCTAAAGGATTGCTTTTAGAGTTGATACTAGAATATAAACCAGGTGATGAAGTAGATGACGTACTACTCCAGCTATCTCCTGATTCACGACGAAATGTTAACTTTTCAACTTTTCTTTCTTCCTTTTTAGGAATCTTTTTGATTTCTGTAGGAGACTTTGAAGACTTGGTTTTAGAGCTACTTGAAGTAGTTTTCTTTTGATTTTTATCAACTAAACTTGTGTTTGAAGTAGAATTCATAGCCTCTAAGGTATCCTTCTTCTTTTCTTTCTTTTTGTCAATAATTTTTTCAGGTGGTTTGTCGAGTTTCTTGGATTGTTTTGAAGGTAATGATTTAATTTTAAGTTTAATATCTTTATTATCACCAATCCCATGTTGCTCTTCAACTCCTGCTGGTAATGGTTCAATAGGAATAAATCCTGTGGGTTTTGGGTTTGGAGGAGAGGTTATTACATCCTCTCCTTTCTTCTTCTTTTTCTTTACTTTTGGTACAACTTCATTATCTTCACTAAGTCTTTTGCAAGGTGTAGGTCCTGTGCTTTGGTTTGTTACTTTGTTTGCTGTTTTAAGAACTTGCTTTTCTGGTTTAACAACTTGTTTTTCAAGTTTAACTTGTTTCTCAGGTTTAGGAACCTGTTTTTCAGGTTTAGGAACCTGTTTTTCAGGTTTAGGAACCTGTTTTTCAGGTTTAGGAACTTGTTTATCAAGTTTCGTTTTTTTCACTTTTTCTGTCTCATTAACAGCATTGTTCTTCTCTTCTTTAATCTCTTTTTTAATTTCTTTTCCATTATTTACACTATTGCCATGGTTACTGGCATTCCCATTTACAGTACCATTACTTGAAGTCAACAAAGATCTACAAACAACAAACATGGAAGGAAATCTTTTAGAACTTTATCAGTGCTAAACATTTTACCGAGCAGTACCAGCCTCCACCCTGACCCCCCCCCTCATTCAAAAGTAAGCCTTATCTTTACAAATAAGGATAGCTTTAAGATCCATGCAAATCACTAACCAACTCCTATCTATCGATTATTGTTGTTGGTTTTTTGACTGCTTGTTTGTCTTTTTCAAGCAAAATTACAGAAGATCACCATCTCCATGAACATCTAAACATTACAATTCAAACTCTCAACACTGTTGGCTTAAACATGTTGGATGAATTTGCATTTCTTTTGTTCAGTTATACACAATGTTGGATCTATTTGAATTTCTGGCCATTAACTAAACAATGTTCCATGATGCTCTTAAGAGTGTTTACACAGACTTTACATGCACACATTCAAAGTCTCTTTATTTGCAATACCAACGCATTCTTAATCATTTCAAGAATTTCAGAGTATATTTGTGGATGCACACATGTAATGGTGTAGAGCTATCTCAAGCACTTTTTGTATGAGCATGAAACTGAGCCCACAATGCCATCATGTCTAGTTTCTACTATATAACAATGCTATAGACGACTTTCAAAAATGGCGGGCTCATTGTTCACGATAACGAGGCCAGAAAGGCCTCCAAAATCAACATCGTATCAAATGATTCTAAATATATAAAAATTATCCTGTAAAACGCACATAAAATAGGTATTTTAAAAGGAAAAGGAACACATCGTCTTTGATAGCAATAGAAGTGTCGCCACGCTAATTTTCTGGTAACAAGGCCTTTGTGGCCTCGTTCTCATGTACTAGGCCGCCATTTTTGAAAGTCGTCTATACTCATGTCATTTTCATAGTCATACAGAAATAAAATCAAATACCTACCCATTAGCACCATTAATTGCATCAACAATTTCTCCTCCAGCTTTTAAAACTTTCTTTTTAAACTCTTCTGGTGGGTTCATAAACTTAAGAGCTTCACTTCGTATGTTATCAATAGCAGGCATACCAAGGGCTGGTAGAAATAAGTCATACTCAATACGGACTTTCTTGGGTTCTTCTTTATTCTTAAAGTACACGTCAATAGGTAGACTAAAGCTGCCATAACCATGCTCTTCTATTACATAAGGAGGGTCTTTAAACACTGAAGAGAAATAGAAAAACAGCTTTAATGTTGCATTGCTGGCAGATGGATTTTGCAAAACAACAAGTTACAAGAAATTGAAAAGGGTATAATTTAAATGTGAGAACACAACAAAGGTCACACACACTCAAATTGAATAATACACAATTACTACAGAGGGATTTTTAGCTTCACTCGTTTAAGAAGAAGATTTAGAAAAATCTCCTTGCTAGCAGGGTAGTTTAATGTCTTTAAAATTATGCAAAACTATGTTTGAGTGAAAATACAAGGAAAATCAAAATAAGAAAGAAATTTCTATTGAGCAACTGTCTGTCAATGCCTGGTCAAATTATGCAAAAACTGTACTTGAAATAAAACAAAAAGAAAACTTAGAAAATTTAAAATTAGACAAGAATGCAATTTCATAGAACAATTGTCTGTATATCTAGCGTATTGATGGGCTAGGAGATAGTGTATAGTGTATCAATACAATAATCAATGGAATTAACTATGAATGTTTGATGTTTTGTCTCCAGACAGGATTTAATATACATATCAAATGTATCTTTACTACACAGGAAAGCAGAATCAACATTTTTTAGAAAAAATCAAAATATACAATAAACAGCATTACTTCAGGGTAAATTTTGTGTACATAATATTCACTTTCAATCAAAAATGTTGTTCTTTAAATAACAGACACAGATAATTAAATAACCTACTACATCCCCTGCACTGACTGACTGTAAACAAAAGACAAAGCGAAAGAACACTTCCAAGACAAAATCCCCATCGTATTATTCTTAAACGGACTCAAAATTTAATAGGGTTTTATTTAACACAAATTAATGAAAAGGACACGGTTATCTTGAAGTATGAAAAACTCTGTAACGTTTACCAGTAAACGTAGCAGGCCACTGCAGGTTTCTTGACACTTTGGAATGATGATCACCTTCACAATCGACCACAAATTAATTCATGGTTTTCCAATCAGACTAATTTTATTCTAATTGCAACATGAAAAAAATTATTCTAAATTGAATCTCCGTAAGTCTAGAATAGAACACTCTGATTTAACGCTATAAGAAAAGTGATCATTTTAGTGAGTGGGATTTGAGATTTTTTGTCATTTGTTCATTGAGTAAGTGACGATTTGCGTTTGTTTCCTTAATTCAGTAGATAATTCAAAAAAATGACTCTAACGGACGTTAAACAACAATTACGTCTAAAGGTATAGGATCAAATAGCTAAGTATAAGCACAAAGCAAGCTAAATGACCATTCATTGTGCTAGTTATTCTACCTACCGTACTTGGCTCTACGTTAAACACAATGAGCAATCTTTTCTAGTCTTTACACTATCAACTCACCTCGCTTGGGTTTCTGGAAGCTTTCATGTAAGTGAAACACCACTTTATCTACAAACTGAGAGATATCTTTGTCGTCTTGACCTCTTACAAATACAATCCAGTCATGAGTAAAGCCTTCTGGAGTTGGTCGCTTTCTACAAGATGCTTTGTGACCGAACTCGAGTTTGACTTGAAGGAGAACAACATGCTCTTGTTTGGCGGTCATGGTGAACGATATCTCGAGTGCTTTCTACAACGTCTTTCATAAGATGGTTTCATGCATGTGGTTTGAGGTACTTGAGACCGTGCAAAACATTTGGGAGGAAATGTCGCCGTAAAAACCATCAAATAAAAGCTAGCTGAATTACATGCATTCATCAACAACAGTCAAATACTAGTGACAGACGCGACCTGCGCAAGCGCGACCTTTGGACCGCAATGGGGGAGGGGGAGGGGATGGACTGCGCGGCGTAACTTTCACAAAAAATAAACAAAATAAAATTATAATAAAGCGGATCAATTTTGAAAGTCTTTTCCTTCAATTTTATTTCCTCATCAATGAGCATTCTTGGAAATATATGTATCTATTAAAGGTTACTATTTATAGCAACAATATAATTTAGCAAATTTTAGCAAGTTCTCCAAAATTGCTAAATTATGTTAATATTTTTGGGAATTCCTGTTTAATTGTAGTAAAAATCGTCATTTTCCTCCAAAAAGTTGCCAAACTAAGTAGCTGCTAGTCAGAAATTGCTAAATTTAGTAACATTGCTAAAAATAGTAACTTTAATGCATGTTACTTTGTTTCAAAAATTTCTTTCAATAAAAGGATCGACATCACATCTACTTTTTTGAGCAATTATGCAGAATTACATTTAAACTTTTGGTAAGATGCTAGAATGATAGCTTGGTTATCAAAAGTTTTTGCAAACTATGTCTGCTATTTCCTCCTGTTTATCCAACTAATGTTGGTTTCCATTATATCATTAGAATCACTGTTCTTTCCAATAATATATATCTTCAGTTTCTCTAGTTCTCTGGGTAATAAATAGATATCATTACCTCTCAAGTCAACTTTACAAAGATTAGTCAAAGTTTCCACCAACTCTTTTGGAATAGTTTTAAGTTGATTGGAATTAAGATTTAGAACTGCAAGCAGTCGAAGGCCTTTCAAGGGCTCAGGGAATTTATCAAAGCGATTTTCTCTGAGATCAAGATGTACAAGTTCATGAAGCTGATAAAAATTATTTGGTAGTCTAGATAACTGATTACAGCCAAGTCCTAGCCATTTTAGAGATGATAAATTACATATTTGGTCTGGTAAAGATGAAATACTGTTTTGTCCAGCACCTAGCTTTGAAAGGTACTTCAACTGACCAATCTCTGCAGGAAGTGACATTAACTGTGTGTTTGTAATCCACAGTTCTTCTAAGTTTACCAATTCTCCAATTTCTGAAGGCAGAAATCCAAGATTATTGTGACTTAAACAAAGAATTTTCAGATTGACAAGTTTTCCAAATCCACTTGGTAGTAATGTCAGTTGATTATGATCCAGTAATAATTCTTGTAGCCTTGTAAGACAAACTAGCTCCACAGGAGGCATAATAATACGATTATTATTCAGCAGTAATACTTTGACTGTTTGTAACTTTTTCAAAGTATCTGGAAGAACAGTCAAATCTCGGTGACTTAAGTTTACCGTAGAATATCCTTTATCCAAGGCTTTCTGTAGGTAGCATTCAAGTTCCTTAAATCCTGTTTGATACATAGATACAGCATAACAGTGGACTAAAACAAGAGGAGAAATAATTTCATGAAATAAGTAAACAAACTTTTGGGAATTAAACCACAACTGTAACTTGAGACGAGAAGGCCTGGGACTAGAACTTGAGCCCGCAAAATTATAGGGTAAACCGCACGGGAAACTCATTTATTTCATTTCATTTCTTTTCATTTCTTACTTCTCATTCATTTCTATTAGGAATCCATGAATTTTATTTTTAAAATTAGGTTGACCGTTAAGATAATCGTTGTCTTTGTCAGCTTTTAGAGTCAAAGTAAAAGTAAAGTAAAAAGCTACACACTGATTCTACTGAAAAAATGAAAGCCAAAGTATATCTTCGGTTAACAACTCGAAAAATATTCAAAGGAAAAAGGAGGAGAAACTTTGGTCTTATATATCAAGGTCACAAAATTGATATTTCTTTGACGTGGGCTTGCTGTGTAAAGGAAGTGAGGGCCAGCTGCCTTGTCAAAATCAGCCAATCAGCGCTCGCGAAATTTTAGTTTCTCGGTAAACATAATCGTTAGGTGTCTACTGCCGGGTTTTTACAACCTTTTCTTGCTCCTACGATGACATTATTAGTATTTTATTTTACAAAACACTTGGCTGCATGAACGGTAAGTAAAACGCAAGCATTTTGAGTCTTAGAACTAAAACCGATGACTTTAACAGCATAAAACTTTCGAACGAGAATGCGACAAACGAGAGAAGGGTGAAACTTAAACGAAACTTAAACCTCGTGAAATCCATCACCGCGAAAATTTATGATATTCTGAAATTGCTATTTGACAGATGAATGGAATAAAGACTCTAAAAAAATAACATCTTCGTTTCTTTTCAAAAGAAGATTTTTTTCCCGATAAATTCGAGTTCGCAAACTACCATAATTGGGCTGGTCACTATCGAACACACTGTCGCTAGTTCTTTTCATTTGGAGAAAAATGCGTTTAAGACCAAGGCGGAACTAAAACCTTTAGAACCGTATTCAAGTTTTTCTCTATTAAACAGCTATTAAATCTCTTGTTACCTGTATTTGCCGAAGTAAATCACCCGATGTTAGATCATCAACAACAAGAATTTCTTTCCCTTACTCAATTATGTCCACATATCTAATTTTAGGATTTTTAAAAATTCTATTCTCTGGTTTTTCGGATTTTATTTCACTAAAGACGGCTGTTTCTCCCAGCTTTTCTTTAGTGCAGATGAAAAACTATTACCGCCACGGGGTCCCTTTCATTCCATAAGCGCTTTCCTTGTCTCATAGAGGAAAATCTCACTGGTAGAACGATATTACTATCAGAACGTGATGAAAGTGTGTATTATGGGAATTCAAATGCTACAGCATAAAAATCGAAAGAAAAAGAAAGCAAAAGAAGTGTTGTCTTTCAGCTCCGGAAAATCTTTACACAAAAGTAAATAGAATTGGTTCTCTACCCAGGAATTTTATATTAGAATAACTTGACGTATTGGTGATCTCCTAGGTCGTATAATGGACAACGAATCGACGATATCATCTTCAATGTCTAATAAGGAAGACATCCCTGCATTGCAAATGGAAAACACAGACTATAACGAAACTAGTTCTCTCAGTAGTTACATCAACGAATTTGAGACGTAAGTCAAACTGTTTCACTTGCTGAAACTACAGTTTGCAATATGCAAAAACATTATTAATTCTAGTTTTACAATGCGCACAAATCTTATTAATTGAAACATTATTTTGTAGGTTTGCAGATGAAGTAAAGGATGTAATACCTGAAGTTGACATTCGAGGAAGAGTCAACAGGTTAGTTGCATGTACTTGATAAAAAATCTAAAATTAGTCAAAACAAATAATGTGCTGGAGTACCTGGGCAAAAAAATCCAGAAGAGGTCAAGATGTACGTGACTCAAGAACAACAGTTTTGTGGTTTTTGTATTCTTCTACAAACAATATCAATACACTGTAATTATTGCACTCTGTATGCTATGGAGTATATTGCTCAATGATGGCCTACATATCAAGGGATCAGCCTCTGTTCAGTATGAAAGGTCAATCTGTAGCCTCCTTAATTCACGTCAACCCAAAGGACATCTGTGAATGAGGCTAGTCAATCTCCTAGACTGACTCATTAATTAGTCACTATGCCTCTAGCATAGCGTTTTATCCTCCTACTTGCATGCAGTATTTTCTATATTTTTCATGCAGGTCCAAGAGATGAGTTGCTTGGTGTCTTTTTCTCTAACCTTATTGTTAAAATGTTTTTGTTCACATTCTCCAGTTTTCTTTCCTTTATCAAAATCAACAACAAAATATTGAGTGAACATTTTTTATCATATGACCACGACCTGTTTTTTCCCTGCTCACATGCTCTTAATAAAACCTTCAAAAAAGATGAAGTGATTGGGGCCATATGGATTTGTTCAAGCAGGCCATAAAAACCTGTATGGCCCTGCTGATTTATGCGCACTATATTTTTTCTTATTTGTATTTGAGAGTCTTTTAGCACTTTTTATAACAAAAAAAACCCAGGTCATATGATAAAATGCTTATTGACTGAGTTAGGTCGGGCCAGATGGGAAAATATTTGGCTCTTGGTCATTTGTACGGACCTCACTGCTCTCGGCCCATCCGGCATAACCTCAAGCCAAATATTTTCCTGTCTGATCTTCTCACTCAGTCAATAAGTACACGTATGTAAGGATAGTGTGCTTAGCTTGTAGCAAACAAGATATGCGAATTAATAGAGTATTCTACTAGTAATTAGGTGAGTTTTCATATGACTGTGAAATGGGCCATGCCATGTAGTGGCAGTATCAGTGATGTCTATAAAGATATTCACTGCTATGACTGTGCCATTCATTTATACAAATTGTTTACAGTGAAAGATCAAAGTCAGCTGACATACATTCAGAGTTATCAGTGGACTGTTCCTCTCAGGTTGGTAGAATTTGCAAAAACAGTGCAAGTGCTCTCTGATCAAAGTATACATTGTTCCCTAAAGGCGAATTCAGTGATCACACTGAGATCACTTATGCAATTTTTTAAGGGACCTCTTCAATTGTTACAAACACCTGCTTCATTACCATGGAAATGGTATATGTTGCGGTAGCCCTTATCCAACCATTACAACTTATTGCTTTTTCTTCTTTTTATTTTCAATAGAAATAACTTTTGTACATATGATAAGTATAATAATACTATTATGTGTATTTTTAACAAAAAATGTTTTCTAAGTGCAATGGATAGCTCACTGTTGTAATATTTTGTTGTACTAATTAATAACTCATCTATCTATTATTTTCTTTATTACAGCTGTCAGTGAGATCAGAAAAACATGCTGGTTTTATTAGGGTAAGGCATATCTAGTAAGGCCACTTGCACAGAAATTGGTCAAAATTGCAAACTAATATTATTCCTAGTGGAAATAATTACAATGAATATAAATGCATATTAAGAACTACTCTCCCTAAAATTCTGTGTTTAAGCAAACTTTAAAAAATTGCAGCAAATTAAAAAATTGCAGCAAATTAAAAAATTGCTTTAAAAGCAGGAAAACAATAGTGTTGACTAAACTTCATCAATACTGACACACCTCTAAGACGGATACATTTACCTGGTCCCAGCCCTTTAAATTGCCTGCCATATTATCTGTAATGAAATTCCCTCCAAGGTAGACACCTCTCTTAGGCAGACACTATACAAATACTATAAGAGCTGCTCCCATAAAAAGTCTGCCTTTTAGGGAGTTCACTGTACTTTTATCCGTGACTCTTTTGAATATGAAGATGCAAAGAAAATATTTTGCTTTGTTGGGCCTTACAGATAAAGACACTTAATTAGTTAATAGTTGCACATTAACAGCATCTCTGATTGCAACCCCCCTCCCCCTTATCAATGTTGAGGGTTGTAATGATTGCCATGTTGATCTAGAACCACCAGTCAACATATATAACACATACCAATATCTATTCATGTGCAAAGCATAAATGTTTCAAAGTAAATTGGCGCAGATTGTGGATTAATAAAGGGCCATAAAATTGCAAAAACCATTTACTTATTTTTCATGGCCTTCCTTTCCATTATCCCAATCAGGTACAAGAGTTCTTCATTTGACCTTTTGGCTTGTTCACCCTTCACTAAGTTGTAACATTTATTTTGTGTGGAAAATAAAATAATAGGAATGAATATGAATTAAAATTATATAGAATAGAATAGAATAGAATAGAATAGAATAGAATAGAATAGAATAGAATAGAATAGAATAGAATAGAATAGAATAGAATAGAATAGAATAGAATAGAATAGAATAGAATAGAATAGAATAGAATAGAATAGAATAGAATAGAATAGAATAGAATAGAATAGAATAGAATAGAATAGAATGGTAGAACTAGTAACATCCCAATTTATCATGTGGAATATTCTTTTGTTAAGTAAAACCAATTACTATGATTGTAACAGCACAATGCTCTTTCCATTAAACTCAAAACAAAACACTTACAATGATTGGAAGATCAAGGTTTTTTTAATAAAAATTATATTACTTGTCAAGTTGAACATCAGATTGTTAAAGGTAATTCTATGTTGCAGATTTCTAAAAGGCACGTCTACAATTTCACCAGATATTTGTTTACCAAGTATTTAACAAGCAAAGAATAATATTAACATAACACTGCAATGAAAACTGTAAACTACAGTAAAATATTTGCTGTTTTTAAGAAATGATTTTGAATTGCAGGCTTAAGAAAAAAAAGTTAATTGTAAATATATAAATGTGAAACAATCAAATAGACCCTTGATAATTTTATAGGATTTTTTCTTGTGACCAATCAGAGATGTAACAGCTATTGAAATCGATGTACTACATTATTCATGAACCACTAAAACCACCTGCATGACCAACATACAAACATTTCATACATCAAGAAGTGTAGCAAGAAATCAAAATAAACACCTCCTCTTTGTTCATCCTTTTTTTTAAATTACAGAGAACATATTTTTAGGAATATATAAATATTACTACACAAAGTGGAGGCTCATAAAAAATTTTGACAGGAAGTAGAAATTTTGACAGGAAGTAGAAATTTTGACAGTTACTTTAAATAGTCAGAATAAAACATGATGAAATAACAGAACATCTAAGTACTATATCATTACAAATATTTACAATGTCTGGTTTGGGGAGTCTTAAACAGAAATAGCTCTTTAAGGATAATATTTATTGCAAGCCAAATATATATATTTTTCATAATTTCCAATCATGATTATCTTCACTTAATATTTTTAACAACTTAAGTAAACATATCTTAACAGTCAAATACTATTCTGATCGCATTGTTTAGGTTATATATGTAAATCTTGACCCAGTTATGAATTTTAATCGTTCTTGAATGTCTTCAATATGCAGTCCTCAGCCCTGAGAACCTTAAAGCCACCTGGCTATTCTATCAGCCAATCAAAAGCTTTATATCCCACAATGTGGTTATCATATCATACTGTTCTCCTTCTCTACAAGTTCAAATACACAAGATCTGTGTAGTACCAGCAATGTACAGTCATTCATAGACTAGAAACATCATAAAATGGCAACAAGAAATTAGGTTAAAAACATGAATAAGGATACAAGTGGAATTTGCTCAAGAAATGAATCATTCAAGAAGGAAATCTCGCAAGAGGCATGTGAAATCCAAAGAGAATTCCAAAAAAAGTGTACGCAGGAGAGCTTCTCAGACTTTTCTGGTAAGAATACTGGCAGTTTTGATGAAACTGGATTTTTTAAAACTGTGATTTTTAAGGTTTTCTCACTAAGATGTGAAATGCAACAGTGTGTTAAAACTAGCTGTCATGATAGGAAGAAAAAAGCAATTATCTTATCCTGTCAACTATTACATAATATTTAAAGGCTCAAAAATATATTCATACTCATAAAATGATAGAAATTGAACAACTATATCACTTGAAAATAACTTTTCTGATTGAAGATTTTCCTGAGATTCAAAATTCTAGAAAATATATACCAAAAATAAGTCATTTTTAAGTGATACATTTTGCAGTCTTCCAACACTATTCTATTATAGACGACAAAGATTTTTTCCCTGTAACAAATCTGTTGCTGTATTCCATAAAATTTCTAGTCCCAAAACTATTTTCTGTATGTTGGATATCAGCCAAGTCAGAAATTTGTGGTGACATTAATTTTATATTGGTTAAAAATTGACTTACATAACTTGGATGTCAGAGTATCAATATGAATATGAATAACCTTGTAGGAAGTTTAAATAGTGTACAAAGATTTTAAGGTCTTAGCTGGTGGATATATAGATGTGTCAGCAAAATAAGACTGCAAAAAAGTGAAAATGATTGATTGGTGTGTATGATGCATGTGGTTAGGTCCTCTTGAGGCATGATAAACTCTCACTTACGTGTCAAGAGCAACATATTTACACCAACAAACATTTATAGAAACATGCAGAAGCATTTCCCTAAAATAGAATGAACCAAATGTTGCAATTTACAATATGATCTTCAAAGCATGAGTCTGAGATTTAAAATCTGTGTTGGGAGCCAATGTTGCAAAGATCCTAAATCAAGAAATTATTAATAACATTCACAATAACATAGGCCTAGATAACAGGGAATCTACTAGGGTGTTTGAATATTTATGATCAATAAAAATATTCACAATTGACTTTTAAATCATACCAATGATGCTACCAAATATTTGTCTGTTTAAATTTAGAAAAAATTAAGAAATTATACGAAGAAATATTTATTAGTACAAATAATCAGGAAATATCTAATTCTCTATTATTTTTGTTTTGAATTCAGACTGCATAGGGCTAATATAATTCAATTATTATCTTTACTGTTGATGAAACCAAATACAAAGGGCTTCCTGAAGAGTTGTCACAAAAGCTTAGCTAAGCTTTCTTATCCAGAATGTTTCAATTTATTATGGTATTCATACAAGACCTGTAAAAGGTTTTCCTGAAAATTTTTGGAATTGCAACTAATATTATTGAAAGTTAGGCCATAAAAAATTGTAACAAGGAGAAGGAAAATGTCTCAAACTGACAAACAAGTAGAAACAAATCTCTAATTTTGCAAAAAGTGAAACTATTGCCATTGTATTTCTGATGTAGAACAATGTTTCAATTATGGGGATTCCAAAACTCCATAAGGGCTTTAATAATGAAGACATTTAGGATCTAACCCTAAGGTAAAGGTCAGAACACCCATACTTGGATAGCTAAATCATTAATAAATATAAACCATGTCAATGGCTAGTATTTGTAATTTGATTAAGCCTAAATTGGCAAAGTGGAATAACCCTAAAGTTGCTTTTTCCATGTTTCATTACACTGTAATTGTCAATAATACACCAACATGCTACTGTTGCCCAAAACTTGTGAGAAAACTCCGCTACAGTAAAGTATCTCAAAAATATTTACAAAAACCATATTTTTCTGTTGATCAAAATGTCACCTCTCCCAGACCCAGAGCATTAATAGCTTTGAGATGCATCCATCAAAATTTTGGCGGCATAATAACATTTTGTTCTTTGAGCCTAAAAGAGCTTGTGTGCAACCTTATGAGCTATTAACCCAAACTTGAACTAACATTAATTTAAGCCCCTCTTAATTCACTGTTATTCCCCATATGCACAAGGTGGACAATAACTCTAGTGACCACTGTCTTTGGAGTCTTATGCTTGCGTCCATAACTGTGGGGTAGTAATTAACCACTAAACGTATTATAATTAAGATTTATAGATGACAGGGCTGCCTGATGTGCCTCTTTAAGCAAGTGATAACCCCCCTGTATATTTCTAAATAAGCGTGCAAAATTTAAAACAGTTGGGAGTTCATCATCATTTATAATTTACCATGAGAGTTATTCCTAATCTATGTAAAAGATACTAAAATAATAAATCACCTCAATGCATTACCGGTACCTGTAAGTGATCATTAATTTTTGTTTACAATTTAACCATGATAGGTCATCCATGTACTAATATATCACTTCACTAAATAAACTGTTAGAGATCATTAATCTGCATTTATGTGTAGTGTAGCTGTAAATGCTTGAAAATGACCATGATAATGCTTGGTAATCAATAAATGCTCTCCTTTTCCTGCATGCATACATCGTTGCATCCACATACATTGTATTCTAACTGACGACTTGTATATAATGAGAGACCATTGAGCACTGAGATAGAATGAAGTGGAAGTTTAAATGAAAGATGCAGTGCTGACTTTCTGCCAATACTCTTCCAACTGAGCTACGAGGTCAACTGTCTTTTCCTGATACAGTTGTCAACAACTTGACTTGGGGTCATGGTTTCAAATCCCTCCAAGGTCAGATCATTTTTCTCTCTGCTTTGTTAGGGGGGTCACTGCTCTGAACATTTCCTCAGTGGGATTTCTCTTCCAGTACTGCATCTTTCATTCAGACTTCCACTTTATTCTAAGTATACACAAGCTTGCAGACCAATCAGAATGAATGTGAACTATGCCACTATGATTTTGTTTATAAATTATTACATGGCATGTCTTCAGCCCTGTCACGTAACTAATCAGAGTAACATCATTTGTCTTTTAACAGACATTACTGTCATCACGTACTCCTTACGATGAGTTCCATAGACTATTTAAAAATGTTCCAAAAGATCAATTTCCTATTAATGGTGAGTATATGCTTCTAGACTAGCATTATATTGAATATCAATTATTTGCATCATTTTATAATTTTCTATCTCTATTCTGTTTTTGTAGATTTTTCATGTGCTTTAAGTCGTGATATTCTACTTCAAGGTCGTCTTTATATCAGTCAAGGATGGTTTTGTTTCTATTCCAATATCTTTGGCTGGGAAACACAGGTACAGGAGAGACTAACAACTTTTGAATTTAGGACATGATAAGGTATTTGAGTGTGCATATCAACATATCTGTAAGGGTATACTGACAGGAGAGTATAATTAACCAGGTATATTGACAGGAGAGTATAACCAGGAAACTGAGATATGTGCATCACATGGTGTAAAAGTTTGAATGAAAGATGAAGTGCTAGAAGAGAAATTCCACTGAGGGGAACTTTCCAAGCGTTGACCCTATGATCTATTGCCCTAACATACTGTAGCAGAGACAAATTGCTCTGACCTCAAGGGGAATTGAACCGACAACTCTTGGCATTGTAGGCCAGTGCTCTACCAACTGAGCTTATGAGGTCAACTGTCTTACAGGTGTGGGTATCTTGGATGCAGTGTTAGAATGCAGGAATGAATGTAATGAAAGACTGTGCAGCACTGAGATAGAATGAAGGGGAAGTTTGAAAGAAAGATAAGTGCTTATAGAAGAGAAATTCCACTGAAGAAACTTTCCAAGCAGTGGATTTCTGGCTATGTGTAGACCATAATCCATTTGTGTACACTAAAAATATTTGACATCCATTTGCTTTCAGGGTGTGTGCTGAGAGCATTCAAATCAAATGCTAAAAATTCAGTTTTGTATCTGTCTCAAAGTAGCATCAGAGTTAATATTACTTAAATTATTGTTTTCTCCTTTCAGGTTACAATAGATTGTAGTAAAATACAGTCTATAACCAGAGAAAAGACAGCCTATGTTGTGCCTAACGCTATACTTATCTCTACTGATGATGATAAGGTAATACTTTGCTACAAAATAAAATGGATGGAAAATGAATGACAGTAAATGGGAAAGGGGAAAAATGACAATGAGAAATTATTTTAGAAATTTTCATATTAAAAATTGGAAAGAATGACAGAAACCTGTTTGAGAGTGTTACCGGTGACCCAGATCATCATTTACAAGATCTACTTCCTTAAGTCAAGAAAAGATATTAAACTTTATATAAAACACTATTGAAGGAGCTTGGTACTTTACATTTTGTTGTAAATAGAACATGTATGCTGTTTCATATTTCAATAAAGACATTTTTTTATTAAATCCTTCTTTATACTTAAAGACAAAATGTTGTCTTGTTTTTGCAGCATTTTTTCTCATCTTTTCTATCAAGAGAAAGTGTTTACAAACTGCTTATTCAAGTGTGGGAAGATGTCATTGCAAAAACACAAGTAAGCTGGCTAATTATATTGCCCAAACAGATCTGAAAGATATATTAACTTTCTTCTATGCATTTATTCAAAGCAACCACTAGAAGATTCTTTGTTAGATAATCTACCTTTTCATGACTTGGATGAAGAATGCGAGATTGAAAGCACTAATATAGAAGATACAACCAGCTATGAAGGTAGGTTTAAAGTGGAATAATCCTGACACCTTACCAATTAGCATATTACTAACACCTATTACTAACACCCTACCAACCACTTCCTGACACCTTACCAACCACCTACTGACACCTTACCAACCACTTACTGACACCTTACCAACCACTTACTGACTGCTTACCAACCACTTCCTGACACCTTAGCAACCACTTTCTGACACTTTACCAAGCACTTCCTGACACCTTACTAACCACTTCCTGACACCTTACCAACCACTTCCTGACACCTTACAAACCACTTCCTGACACCTTACCAACCACTTCCTGACACCTTACCAACCACTTACTAACACCTTACCAACCACTTCCTGATACCTCACTAACCACTTCCTGACACCTTACAAACCACTTCCTGACACCTTACAATCCACTTCCTGACACCTTACAATCCACTTCCTGACAGCTTACCAACCACTTACTGACAGCTTACCAACCACTTACTGATACCTTACCAACCACTTACTAACACCTTACCAACCAAGTTACTAACACCTTACCAACCACTAGTCTTATTGACTGCTTACCAACCACTTACTGACACCTTACCAACCATTTACTGACACCTTACCTATCACTGGCACTTTATCAATCGCTTACTGTCACCTTACCAACCACTTCCTGACACTTTACCAACCACTTCCTGACACCTTACCTACACTTTACTAATATGAAAAGTGAATTGAACTGTACAGTGACTATAATTTAACTATTTTGCTATGTTTCTACAGGAATAGAAACAAGTACTATTGGTTATAACAGCATAGAAACTAAACTGAGTTCAGACAGTGGATTCTATGATTGTCAAGCACCTGGAATACTACCAGCAGACTTAGACACAGATAAACAAAGTTTGATTGCTTTTGACAAAAGTCTAGAAGAAGAAATTCATCAAAACTCATCAAAATTACCATCTTGTGGTAAGATTTACTGCAAAAGTGTTGCTAACATCTAGTTGGATGTCATGTCACTAACTATAATATTTTGTTTTCCAGCTAAAATAGCTCTCTGTATTGCATCAGTAGCAGAAATGCTTTATTCCTACTTACAAGTCACAGCTCAGTTAATTAAAAGGTGAGTTTCATAAAAACAGAGATACCATGTGCACTGTGCAAGACCCCTTGACAGCTTAATAGTGAGATTCTGTTGCTGAAGTCTAACAAGCCAGACTATAAATCATCGTTCAGACTAACTTGTACCCCTTATATATACTCTATTTGTCTATTTATTTATTTATTTATTTTGCTTGTTGTATTTTTATTGGGGATACCATTATTGGAGTCAATCTCTGTGAGCGATCCCTGCCCTTTGGCAAATTTTGTAAAATAAAATAAATAAATACCAATATCAATGTTCTAGACAATAGAGGTGATCACGAGTTTCATAACCACCTCACAGCATCACTATATAGGCAATACTTTCAATAATAGAGGTGTCTACAAGAAGAGGTACCTAATTATCTAAAGAGGTTACTCTGTATCTAATGATCTAAATTGTTACTCTTTACAGGCTGTCAAAACAGCAACTTTTCACCTTAATTTTTACTATTATGTAAGTTTTTATGTATAAGCAGGGATTCAGTAAAAGTTTTACAACAAAAGTTTAACACTAAGATACTCTTAAAATCAAAATATACTTAAAAATTGTAAAAGACAACATTTCAATGTTTCTTAACTTCATGACATTAAGAAACATCAAAATGTTATCTTTTACAATTTTTAAGTAATTTTTATCACTCTTATGGATTTTAAGAGTATCTTAGTGTTAAACGTCTGCTGTAAAGTAAGTTTTTATACAGTAATTAAATATTAAGTAAACAGAGATAAACCATCATATTACCACTTCACTTTACACTAGATTTTGTATAACTATGAGTAGAATGGTTCATTTATGGCATGGTAGGGCACAGCTCCTGCAGGAATTTCAAATGTTTTTATGGACAACACAGTCATTGCATGGTGCAGTCCATTGCTCTATTTACAAATGTACAACCACACCAATGTAAATCACCAATACCATGAGTTTGAGTAGTGTGTGGCTTATGCAAGAAGAATTGCAGTGGTTCCAAAACTAGTATTGATGAATTAATGTTTTGATTTGTTTTACAGAATCCTCATATTAATGTGCTGTAGTGCTTTTCTATTATATCGTCTGTCTGTCCTAGAACCATTAGTATTTACTAAACCACCTGTTACTAATGACTATATGTAAGTATCATTTATACAATCATGTAATATTATTGGTTTGCAAGCAATCCCTGGAGAGTGTAGAGATAAAGAGCCATCAATGTGCCTGCCATGTCTTTTGTTCAATTCACTCTCCTGGGAATGGTTGTAAGCCAAGAATACTGTTATATAAAACAATAATGCGATTCTTGTAGAGTAGCAACACTAAAAGCATGCAATAGTTTATATTATATAATACCACACAGCACTAATTAAACAATAGAAAACAATTATAGAATTAGCATAATTAAGTACCATTTCTATTGCACCCTTTCAATGTTTATAATTAAGTAACTCTATTATCTACAGAACCCAGAAATCTGTGCATCAAATTTTAAAGTTAAGGAAAGATGTCTATGATGCAGAAGTAATGAGGTGGGTATGTGGTAGAATGTCGCAAGGTTGTTGGTAAGGTGTTGGTAGAACGTTCCAAGGTTGTTGGTAGGACATCCAAGGTTGTAGGTAAGGTGTTAGTAGGATGTCACAAGGTTTTTAGTAAGGTGTTGGTAGGACATTGCAGGGTTGTTGGTAAGATATTGGTAGGATATCCAAGGTTGTTGGTAAGGTGTTGGTAGGATGTTGCAAGGTTGTTGGTAAGATATTGGTAGGATATCAGTAAGTTGTTGGCAAAGTATTGAGGGGTTTTGGTAGGGTGTTACTAAAGTAAGTGATAAGCTGTAAGTACGGTAGATTACTGTGACCTGGTTCTTAGGATGTCAGTAGGGTCCATGGTTTGTTGGAGTTTCTAAGGCATTGAGAGCTTGTTGTCATTGTTATTGTAGAAGGCACCAGTTGATGAATATGTTTAAATATTTCAACAGAGTTCAAAAAATAGTATCAGCTAACCTTGAAGCAATTTCACAGGTAACCATGCTGTAAACTTAATTTCTTTTATATACAAAACAAGAAACCTTCATTTAATGTATCAATCAATGATCGATGTATCTAGTCACCTAATTGAGTGAGTCTTACAATGCCTATCAGTTATAAAGAGGCTGTGGGTTTTCATTGTATTGTATAAAACCAGGAGGCTGATGCATCACATAAAGTTGTACCTTATAAAGAGGCTGTGGGTTTTCATTGTATTGTATAAAACCAGGAGGCTGATGCATCACATAAAGTTGTACCTTTTTACTAATTTTTTAACACTAGAAAAATTGTACATTTCTCTTTAGATAAGCGAAACTTTGAAAATGCTACAACAAGATCTAGTGAATCAAATTAATAGAAACTGTACTATGATTGACAAGAACATTTGTGTCAATGTCTAACTCCTCTGATACACTGGCCTGGTAATGATCCTGTTGTCCTATGATACTGTCTGGTTCTATATATTGTTCTACAATATTGTCTGGTAATGGTTCCATGATACTGTCTGGTAATGGTTTTGTTGTTCTATGATACTATCTAGTAATTAATAGGTCTATATATTGTCTTATGACACTGTCTGGTAATGGTTCTATTGTCTTATGACACTGTCTAGTAAATTGTTCTATTTTCCTATGATATTATCTGGCAATAGTTCTTGGTTTCACTTGAAATATTTAATATAATTAGTTGACTTTCTATCTAAACTCCATGTTTTTAAGAAATCACTATTCAGAAAAAAAAAATTTATAAAGTCAGTATTTAATATATTTTGCATTTTTGAAGTATTTAATATGAATGTGACATGTTTGTTACTATGGCAATTATAGCAATAACTATTAATTAAAGATATTAAGGTAAGCATGTAAAGAACTTTACTAAAACTGTTCGATAATGCATTGTAATAAATAAATAATGTAATTTCTAATAATCTAAATAGTCCAAATTATTACAAAAATGAATTCACAAATGTTATAGGGATTCAGGCAATCTTAAATATCATTGATAATAAAAAAGACAAATTTTAAAATATTGGTAATTGTAATATGGTAGAACCCTATATTCCTGGTCAAGTTACTCTTCTACACAGCCGTTCTTAAGCCTGGATTTCACAAGTAATAGAAGTAGAAGTAGAGGCATAAACACTATTTGATCATGATTGTAAAAATCAGGAAAATGGATATGGAAGTGGAGACGGAAGCAGAAGCAGAAGGAATGGAAGGGTTCCATTTTCTTATGCTTCCATCTCTGCTTCTGTCACTTATGTCAATGTGAAAACCAGAACAATGTAAGTGGAAGCAGAGATGGAAGAACAGACCAATCAGAAATTTGCTTAAAAGGAAAATTAACTGCTTGAGGTGAGCATTCTATCTTGTCTTGTATTAGCACGTGAAAAAGGTCTATTAGAATTCAAGTAAAGCTGCTTCCATTGAGCTGTTTTCATGAGAACATACAGGTCTTCTGCTTCCATCCCTTGTGAAAACCAGGCTTTAGGGTCATAATGCACATCACCCACAGAAGCATTTTGTGACAACCTAATAATTGTTGTATAGGAGACTTAAGATGCTAGGGTTCTACCATAAAACAGTAATATATTATTATGTCCAATCTTGGCTTAAAATAATACTTGCAAAAGTCTAAAGCTGCATGTCAATACTATATATCTAAGCAGGAAAACACTGTTGCTAAAGAGCTATTATTTTATATTTATTATTATTATTTTATATTTATCATATTCAGTGGAGGGATTAATTATTGTACAGAGTTTTTAAAACAGTTTAGTTGTTAATAAATTTCATTTAGGATGATTCTGAATTATGTTCTTAGCACACCATGATGATGCATACACTGTTGCCTGCAAGTTGTAACATATTGTCCTGTGGTATACCATACCATCCAGCACTGTATACACTGTCGCTGGGAAATTAAACTCTTGGTATTGCTGTAGGCAACATTGTCAGTAGCATCATGTCTCTGAAGCCTTTAATGTTTCATATGTTTGAAGATAGACAGACAGACAGCTGTTTACATGGATGTCATCATGATGCAGGCATCATCTGACATTGACAGCAGCTGTCTATGATGTCATCATTAACACATAGTGTACAGTGTAAAAAAGCAAAAAATTAATAATATTGAATAAACGTTTCATCTTCACATAATTTACATCTTGATATCAAAAGTGGTATACATGTAGGTTGGCAAGCGAGAAGGTACTCATCCTTACTAGGGTGGGATGGGTACTCATTTTTTTCTAGGGGTGAAGAAAATACTCATACTTACTGTGAGTGGAGAGGTACTCATTCCTACTATGGTTGGGTTGGGTACTCATCCTTACTATAGGTGGAAAAGCTTATACTCATCCTTACTAGGGGTGAGTTGGGTACTCATTTGTATTGCGGATAGTAGGTATTCATTTCTAGGGTGGCGTGGGTACTTATTTGTACTATGGATGGAAAGATATTCATCCTTACTAGGGGTGGGGTGGGTTCTCCAATGTACGTGACTCCACCCAGGAAAGACAAGCATAACCTGTCAGTGTTATGAGTGTTGTGACTAGAACTCAATTATTGGTTAATTCTTACACAGATGTTGCAAGAATTAGTTGAGAATGGTGTCTATCTTCGATGTGTCTTTCAGGAGTTTGTTGACTTAAACTAGATAAATCCTGTTGTATTTAGTCAAGTAGTTGAAATACAAAAGCATCAACAGTTCTTGTTTAACCTTTTCAAAGGTCAAAAGTATTTATGCTGTGATGCATGCATTCCTCTGGATACTATCCAGTTTAAGAGCACATTCCCTCATGTACAACAAACAACTTATGAAAACTAATTCTGCCATTTTCACCTTGGGCTACAATGGTAAGAATCAATCACTTCTCCTTCTTTGACAATATTCTAAAACTGTGGGAAATGTTAATTAACCAAAAATGATTTCAATATTGGCAAATTTTCTTGGAGATGAGCCACTATTCTGATGATTAGCAACTGCAATAACCAGAGACTAGAAACATATAGACATCACACTACAAACAGACTAGGAGGTTTGGAAGCACTTAATAATCAGTCTGAAGTGTTGGGTGAGAAAGATTCTTCCTCAAAGAGTGTTTTGACTAACAGAAAATCAAAACTGTCTGCTACTGGAACAAAACTTCAGACTTAGACACAAATAAAGCATGTCTTCTGATGCTTAATTTCAAATGTCATCCACAGAAGGATAAACTTCGAAGTACATGCATTCACATATGCAGTTGTTTGACCTTGTGAATAAAAATAAGAATGTCAAACATTTGTAATAAGATCCAACAAGAAGCATGGTTGCTATGGTTATGAAAAACAGTTGGAAGTGGATTGTAAACACTATATACCGTCTGTTTACATTAACAATGCAATGACAAATACCTTTAAAATCAATTTAATTGAAATTTTTTAATTTTTTACAATGAAAAAGCAACATTTAATACTATTAACAAGGACTGTTGATTACTTTGCTTTAGTTGGTGAGACAATAGAGAAAAATTTTATTGAGTATTTTAATGTCATGGGTATAAAAAAAATTGCGAACAAAAACTTGAAGAAATAGTTTCTTTCACGTCCAACAAATAAAGACAGTGTAATGAACAGTCCATGAATAGTCATTTACAAATTTTCACTCAGCTTTCACTGAAAGTTACATCAATATATACAATTCAAAAATTCCTTCATTTAAACACCATAAGCTTCAATTTTTTCAAAAATTGCCTCAATTGTTTGTGGCACAATTAACCTAGCAATATTGGTGATTATTTTTCACAATATACTAATTTACAGTGACCATCTACAATGGTTTTCAATTTCATTTGTTAACTAATGCACTATCTAATTTATTATATACACACAGCATATCAGATATGGGTAGCAGCGTTTTAAAAATATTTTAATTAAATTAGGACTGGTTAATTTAGATTATACATAAAAAATGATACAGCACATCAATAACCAATGTCTGTTTTTCAGAGTTCACTATAATAGTCTGTTGACAGTAAACATGACCACTATGTATACATGTTCATAATTATGATTGCTATATGTACAGTTACAGATGTAACGGAAGATTAATGTATAAGTTGTGATTGTCAAATTATTATTCTCTACATGACCCATATATAAATTCGCTGTTAAAATTAAATATTTACCTAACACACTCTTGAAAACTAAAAACTGCCTTAAACAATGGTCTTGAAAAACCAGCAAGATTTTTAATTTTAAAACTATATAATATACTGTCTCATAAATACTTGTCTAAATGTTTTCAAATTGGGATATAACTAAACAATATATACCAGTAGATTGCAATGGCCATTACAAGCTTGCATCGATACCTTATCAGGCTATAAAACACTTGGAAGCTACACAGTAGATTTTGGACAACTGTAAAACAAACTAGAGGTATTGCCCCAAAACAGTGCAAAAATTAATCTCTCCCTCGACAAGTAGCTGATATTGCAACATTACACTCTAATGAACAAAGGTTTCAAGTTGAATAATGCCATGTGCCAAGTTTCTACACATTTCTTGTAGTTTTGGCTCAAACATTGGAGTGTAATATTGCCATATCAGCATTCGAGTTCCATGCTGTGATCCGGCAATATCTGCATTTACCAAACATTTCACAGTTTAACAAAATCTGTACATAATATGATGCCCACAAGAGCTATCAATTAATATTATATTATTACTCAGGTCAAATATTTATGACTTGGAGCAAGTACAATGTATTACTACCAAAAAGTAGTCTAAGAACGTCTAATGATCAATGGTTTTTGACCCGCATAATGCATCTACTAAAGCCTACAACCAACTACCTCTCATTCGTAAATGGAAGGTAACTTTGGGTATTGCTTTATATTAAATCATTGTATAAATAAACAGATGTCTAGTGATTAAACAGCACTAAGTTGTTTGGTAATAACTGGATATTGTACCCATACCAACACTGTGTAGCAATAACAATATATCACCCTTTAAACTCAGTTGATGTTAATTAACAGTCATTATGCCACAGCAATCATAGGCCGTCCTCTCCCTACTCCACTACGGAACCCTCTTGTACCATCAGGTCCCCTGGGTAAGCGCTCAACGCCTTCCAACTGCACCATTTTATGACGAACTGGTTCTGAGTCGGCCAGTGGTGAATGTCCACTAGGTGATGCAGTTTTACGTCGCTGTGACCATGGACTGTTAGGTGCACTATTACTCTCTTTACCACTAGAAGTGTTTAAACTTCGCCTAGTTGGTTCTGGACTACTTTGTGGGGATCTCCAAGATCCTTGAATTGCTTGTTCTTTTCTTATGATCTTTGGACTCCCATGGGGACTACCCCTGGGGCTGCTGGAGGGTGAGTTTCTGTACCGACGCTGGCAACTACTAAATGGGTTATAAGAACTGTCAGTATCTGAGGAACAAGAGCTAGTATGACCCTCATCTGTAGAATGTCCCTTCAACTGTGTGATCCGTTGGTTCTTATTCTTTTTCCCTCTATTTCGCTTTTTTCTCGTTTTTTCATCATGCTCCTCGTCAGACTCAGGTACAGAATCGCCATCACGTTCACGGACTTTGAGTTTCTCTTTTTTCTTGGGCTGTTTTCCAAGTTCTACGACCTTCATTCCTCCATCTTTGGTTAATTCACTGCAAGCACGTGCCGCCGCTGCCATGGTTTCGAATTCAATTATCGAGAAGGTTTCATTAGTAATGTCAGGTATTTTGGATAGAAATCCTTTGACATCAGATGGGATGGTTTTACCTGGACGAATAATTCGAATAAGAACAATTTCACCACATTTAGAAAACATTTCGCTGACATGATCAAACGATGGATCGTCAATCTTGGTCGCAATGACTGTTCGACCAGGATTTCGTTCTAAGAGTTCCGCAGGAAGGGCTTCGACTCGTTTCACTTTTGTTACTTCATCATTCAGAACCAGCTTAGACGAGCCTTTTAATGCTTCCCCAACAACTCGATAGTCTTTAGTTAAAGACTTGACTTTTTTGAACGAAGTAATGAGCTTCAAATTCACGTAGCCCTCTTTATTTCGACGAACGTGTTTCAAGAGAAAGGCATCACGACTCAAATTCTCGTTGCTCAAATACAACTCGACTTGGGCCACAATTTTCTGCTTCAAATCATCGCTTGGCGGACTGTAAACTTCAGGGAGATCTTTTAGCTCGTTTTCTGAATGAGATTCGGCAGCACTAGGCGTTCGTGTGCCTAGTTTGTTTTCTTGCTCTTCTTCTGAATTCGAGGAGGCGGCGAGATCATGGTCAGAACACGCAACAAACTCTTCGCCGTTCAAGAGAACTTTAGGCGAGTTTTCTAGCACTGATTCTTCCTTCTTTACCACAGTATTTTCGGCTTGATCGTCAGCCATAGCGAGATACAATCTGTAGTAGACGTTTCTCTATAGCTCACGAAAAACTCCTTCGAAATCACCAAACATCTGATGTCAAAATGTTTCGCGAGCTATTTATAGGATATACTCACGTGGTTGGCTATGACGCAGGCACTTATTGTTTCAATGGCCTTGACTTCAAGATCCGGTCATCGACGAACACGTTCGCTTGCACGATCTTTCCAACATCTCACAGTTTGTGACAAATGTAATTCCAGAAATTTCTCTGACTTTATTTCACAATTTGGGTTTTATTAAAAGTAATTTTACTGATAATGCAATTACTGTTCGATGTTACACATACTGGGGCTATACTGTCTTATACTGCACGGATGATGTAACATGCTATATGACGTGTCTACTATGTTATGCTTTTATAATGAACTTTGTATTAAAAGATTGATTACTCAACGAAATCTCATTTAAGAACGTCAAAGTCCATAGTCTCTATATCAATTATTTCTTGTAGTCTCAACATTTCTATTTGAAAAAATTACACATTAAATTTGTCAAAATTTTAGAAAAAACAGTAACGTCCCCGAGGGTCAAATAAAATATTTGTAAAAATCTGACAGTTAAGAAATATTGCTTATCGTTTATCTTTAATGTTGGGAAAGAGCAATCATTTGTGTGGGAAAAAGGGCAAAACCCCAGGATAGTAGGCTTGGCTTCCCCTCAAAATTCCTTAACTATACTTTGACCTATAAAGGTTATAATTCCATGTAGGATTTCCTGAAATGCTGTGTAATAAACACTACTGTAGAGTGATGATACATCCTGTAGTGCTAACATCTCTACCAAGGTCATAAAGGTCCCCATAACAACACTAAAGACCCATAAAAAGAATAGTTTGTACTCAGGTTATGTAACATTATTTTCTGTTTCATAATTCACTAAAAAATATTCATTTTTTACTAGTAATTCAACGTCATAACACTTGTGAGTAAGTGTGATGGGGTAGTACATTTGTGAGTACTTGTGCATTATCACTATTTAGAAATATTTAAGAGTATTTTCACTCTTAATATTAATCATTGCCTATTTGTACTAAGGGATTTTGAAAAATTAAAAAAATATTTTTTTGAAAAATTCATAGTGCTAATAACATGTAATATTACTATTCCATGTACCTGAAGAATATGGTTACCACACAACAAAACATCAAGGTTCAATGCAAACTCGATGATAAGTCTGCTTTATTGCCATAGCAACAGCATCACGTATATCTTTTAAAGCAAATGAAGGACTAAAAATCTCTCCATAAGGGTATTTATTGACAGTGTCAGCCAGAAAAGCAACAGCCTTATCAAGGTGTGATGGACCATAGTTATGGAATCCTTGTAAAGCAAACACAGGACTTTAATAAAAGGTAGTTAACTCACACTATTTAAGGAATATAAAACGCGCGCGTGTGCATATCTCTGTACTGTGATACAAACACGATGGAAGTGTAGAGCAAGAGAAAAGCAAGCTTAGGAACACGAGGCGCAGCCGAGTGTTTCTCTTGCTTTTTGAGTGCTCTACATCTTCCAGAGTGTTTATATAACAGTACAGAGACATAAGCGATCGTTTTATATTGCTTTTATAAAATATTTTCGACGTTTTTTTGAGCGAGCCATGTCTCTGTCCTCTGATATAAACATGGAAGCCAGTCAATCAGCACGTGTGTTATATCTCAAATATCTTATAATAAATAATATTATAAGTAACGACTTTGAAAAACATTATTTTAATGATAAATATGGTTGAGATTATAATGCGACATTTCAATTCTACTAATTCTACAATACTTTTCCCCTCCCTTCACCTCCACCCTACCACACCCTTCTCTATTGCCTTAGGTCCTCAAAGATGACTAAACAACTGTACCTTGTATTGTTAGACATTTCCATATAACTTGTTGTGCAGTTATCATGTCAAGGTGACTCTGTGGATGAACCATTCCTACCCATATATATGTACCACCAAGTCTTATAAGCTTTATTCCTTCAGTGAGGGCACTCTTATGACCACATACCTATAATATCAAAACACACTTTAATTATACCTACTACCAAACAACCATAACAAGGAGACTAAGAATCCATACTCTGGGTCTCACAATAAGAATACAAGCCTGAGTGCAGAGAGGTAAACTAACCAGATAATCCTCACCTCAATCACAACATCAACAGAATCATCTGCTGGGCCATTTTCATTGGATTTACCTACAAACAAAATGAAAGCAGTTTTTATATGAATGTGAAAACAGCTCAGGTATGACATGTTCATGGCAAAAATTTGAACGTCATATTGACAACATGACAGCATGATGCCATTCATTTCATATTTCATTTCATTATCTAGCAGTGCTCAAAACAGCAACCATGTGACATGGACACCATGGGGACAGTCAACAGGTGTCTGTCTGTCTTAGAGTCTTAGGCGAGAGGTGTCCATTTTACTGAGGTGTCCATTAGGCAAGAGTTCGTTGTACTGATATTCTGAGATAGCCTATGATGTCAATTTTGTAATGGCTGCAGTACACAGGTGGTCATTACTGCATTATTTGAGACCTTAAGAAATCATGGCGATGATGGCAGGGAAGATGGGACTTAAGTGAAATACTCAGTGCTTTTTTTTTGCTAATTCAATTGCCATTCACACTCAGAGTTTTGAAATGAATGACAATACGAGAGGAACTTTGTGGCAAAACTGAAAATAAACTGGTTTACATCCTCAAGTTCTTTTCCTCTACAGACATGACAACTTGACTTTCATGTTGTAGGTTTGCAGAATTCTTGGTTTACAACCATTCTCAGGAGAGTGAATTGGACAAAAGGTTCACCAGTCATTGTAGTCCACCAACATGGCTGCTGTTTCTTTTGTTCAATTCAATCTCCTGGAAATGGTTGCAAACGAAGAATACAGTTAATTTCTTTACAGCTCTGTTGATTTGCACATGCAGTTATTGTATTTTGCAATTAGGGGTACTGTCTTTTGCCATCATCATCCTCATTGCCATCTTGGTTTCTTAAGATCTCTATTATTTTACTGGCTTCATACTGTAGTATATGTGACACATCAATGTAATCTGTCATCCTACCTGATAACAAAGGAATTGCACCAAACTTTGAAACAATTTCTAGTCTTCTGGGATTCACATCAGAGCAATAGACTTTATAACCAGCTTCATGAAGTAGTGCACACCCATAAACACCTAGTAAACCTGCTCCCTGTTGGTGCAGAATCAAAATTTTATTTCCACTGGAATCCAACAAAATATTTCTTCATTTCTTTCAGAAATGCCACTGGAACAAAGGTACCCCCTACCCTGACCCAACCCACCAACATCATCAATGTCAAAAAAGTGAACATTACTGTATACTTACTTGAATAAGTGCCGTTCTCTCTCTCTTACAGTTTTTGTCCAGTAATAGTTTTTCAATTACTCCACCAGTAGCATAGATCATGGTTGATAAAGCACAATTTATAGGTGCTGCTAGTTTGTTAGGTATCTGTGATGGGACCTTGACGACATGAGTACCCTTCCTAAGTACTATATGGTTTGCATAGCAACCATCAGCACCAGTTCCACGAGACATGTGGGATTGGCCATACTAAATAAGTACAAAGACAGATAAAAATTAAAAAAACACAACTTAATTTTTTTGCAAGGGTTATGCAACTGTCAGCAGCTTTCCCAAGGGGGTGAACCCCAGGCTGACCACAGGGAATGTGAAAATGCTACAACAATTTTGATGATTTCCCCCCAGGGTGGGGCAGTCACTCCCTTCAAAGTTTCCTGGTTCACATGTTGCACAACCCATAATCCCCATCATTTTTATGAAATCCCCACACCAATTTTTCAACCTCAAATTGAAGTCAAGAATTTCCCTGACCCCCAGGGGCACAGTTGGCAAACGATCTACTTGTATTTCCATATAGTTGGCCTGGGGTAACCTCCTCAGGGAAACCACTGATAAGTGCATAACACCATTACCATTATAGAACATTTTCAGGAGACCCTCAATAATGGTCTTTGGTATCAGGTGGAAGTAGATTTTTAGACAATAATTTTAGAGGCTGATAAATGACAAATTGATTTGAACTGCTATCTAACTCACTGAGTTGGTTAAGCACTGATCAGCTAGCCAACAATAATATTATTAATATATTCAAGTAGCTAAGGAGAAGACATGCAGTCCAATTTAGAACAGTGCAGTCTGTTTCACATGCAAAGATTGCTCTATTTGGAACCAGTTTGAGGTGTCCACCAGAGCTAGGACACAAGGTTTTCTACTACAAGAAAGATGACTTCATAATAATGAACATACCTTGAACATTTCCACACACTTCTGGTGGTATCCTTCATTACATTTTTCACAATTATAACAACAGTCAGTCACGTGAAATGTTAGTCTGTCACCAGGCTGAAGGTTACTGTCAAGACGTTTATGATATACAACTTCAATAACTCCCTCATGACCAAGAACACTGTAAGGCAAACAGATTGATATGTAACATTTTTACTTACTTATGTATTTCATGTCATGCAGTCCAGTAAATAATAATAATAATAATAATAATAATAATGGTCTTTATTAAAAGGTTCAACAAACGTGAAACTTTACAAAACTTTACAAAACTAATAATAAACTAAGTTATTATTATTGACTAAAGTAATTAGTATTATGGATCTCAAAGTGATCTTAAGGGACTTAATATCAACAATAGGAAGTACTTGTGTACTCCTCCTCCCCTCCTTTTGTTCTCGTCACTTCCTCTGTGCTAAGTATTGAGTACAGTGGTCACTCAATCATTGGGCAAGCCTCATCAGCAAACCTCAGCTTGTCAAGGCTTGATAGCTGCATGAGTAATTAGATAATGCATATGCATACATTAAATCATAAAACAATAATGACTGACCTTGGAGCAGCAGCTTGTCTTCTGCCCTGAATAGAGTGTAAATCAGAGCCACATATAGTAGCTACCAGCATTTTACCCAGAATTTCACCTTCCTTGATCTCTGGCATTGGAGCCTTTTCCACTATTAAAGAGGGATTTGCCTCTAAACCCTGGAAAACTGCCCGCTCCAAGTCGCCCATTGTTCACTGCAAGCAACAAACAAAATGTTACTTGATACCAATGGATTGAAGAGTCCTGGGCACGAGTTTATGTGAACTCAAATGAGCGCGAAAATTTCAAGACGATATATATTTTAAAAGTTAAGCATACAATTAATATAATTACATGGAATACTGAACGTTTTGTAAATGTAGACGTAGCTACTATTCTGAGACATTACCTGGAGAAGTTCTCGAGGGAGCAGAGGGTTTCGCGGTCGGCTTGTCATCACTACCGGTTGAAATAACAAAAAACAAAGAATATCAGGAATATTAGTAGGAATATGTTGATTAAGGTCCTTTTACTTGTCAGCTGTGTTCTTCGTTTTGTTTTACAGTTTTCTGTTATTTCAACAAATCACATGTTTCGTTAGAAACTGTAGGATAGTTTAGTAGGGTAACTACTAGCGACCTCACTACATGACAGCCATTAAACTTTGGTCGTGATGACCTGGTAACGACTGGTTTAGAACGCCTTGCAGTTTTCGTGTAAATGGAACTGATGATAAAAATGTCTTCAATTTGTTAAAATAATAGCTTCTCTGAATGTTGAAGGAAGTGTTTTCCACTTTATCAAGGAACAAGAAACTACCTTTAGCGTCTGAAATACTCACCAGTCATTTGAGACAACGAAGTTTGCCACACTGGACTTCGTATTTTGTTGCCTACAAAGATGTCGTAAATGATCAATTTGGACTTTCGCATTTCAACTGGGAAGTTGACGACGTTAATTATCATATATTAAGGACTGGATGCTTTCCTTTTATCAAGTATCACTGTTCAAGGAGAGGTTATCAAGATTTGACTGTAGAAAACAGGGTATTTACAGCCCTCAAAGTATTGAATCTTGGCTTGCCAACTCTAGCTTATGGACTTGCTGCTTGCTTTCTTATCAGACATGAAGAGATCATAAAGACAAGCAAAGGTGATGTCAAGATATTCTTTTTGATTCCTGAAAATAAGGATGCAGTACACTGAATCTTATCTAGGCTGCACTTGAACAGAAAACTATCAACTAATTGATTCCAAGCTGACTGTGAAATAATGCAGTGAAGACTCTGCGTTCTTTTAATAAAAATTCAAGTTATATACACTCTAATAAATGCCTAATAAGATTATTTGTTGTGAAATGTAAATAATTATAGATGACGAAATATATGTTATATCCCTCCTCTTCTCTGAGGGGGACATGGGGGGTTGCCAAAATCCGCAACTGATTCGCAAGAAAAAATCGTTTGAAACCGCAAATCCGGATCCGCTTAAGAAATTGATTAAAATCCGCTTGTGTAATTTCGGTAACAGGCGCGCTTCAAAACTACTATTTTTAAAAGAATGTTATAAGAAATGCTTATTTATACATTTGCATGCAATGCTTTGATATAATGTTCCGCAATGGAATATTGTTAAACAAAGCGATTTCTCTGACGCAAAGTACGTTACACATGTCCGTAGAGGCATGGCCACATAAATTATAGTTTTCATTGGATCATTTCTTCAAATCTGCGATTTTTGACCATTGTGGATGAATCCGCAGATCCGTTCTTAAAATATCATTATCCGAGAATCCGCACATAAAAATGGCTCAATCCGCCGATCGACTGATCCGCAAACCCCCATGTCCCCCTCTTCCCTCCCCATCCGCACAAGAGGGCTGTCTATACTTCTTTCACTCCGCCATTCCCTTGCACTGCTGCAAACGCAGAAGACGGCATTTCTCTCACAATCACATTTTGAATAAGCACACTTCCCAGGAATATGCCCAAAAGCTTACAAACTGATACCTTGGGTACCAAAGGCTCTAACTGACACTGGTTTCATTTGTGCGAGGCGGGCGCAGGCACCGACAACAAAGTCGAGAACCCTGCAGGACAGCAAACAGAGGTTTTGTTACCGAATTCTGCCGATAATATCAGTTTCCGTCACTAAACTCGAGCTTCAAACTTCGTGTTAACATAGTTTGCAAAAATGCGTTGATGAGGAACGTACACGCACAAGTAAACTAGTATGATAGAATCAATCTAAACTAAAACTATACTGATCCAAATTTTAAAATACCTTTAAAAGAACTTGAACTTTACTGATGTTTCAAGGCCTCCATGTGACGGGACTGTAGGAGTTATCCTTGATGTAGAAAATTTTGTTTCCAACTGAAAACCTTCAGCCGATGACCATCCACTCAGTAATGGATCTTCAAACTAAATAATATTCACGATATTTTTATCCCAATTTAAATGACAAGGTTTTGATTGGTTGCGATATGTCCCCAAGGATTTGGGGCAACCATATTAGGAACACAATGAAACTTCGCCGAATAGACTACCCCAATTAGACATTAAAATTATTAAGTGTCTAGGTAGCGCAGCGGTCTAAGGTGATATCTAAAGGTATGGATTAGGGTCCGGATATCGTCTCCCTCCCTGGCCTTCGGGCTAAGATAACTGTAATATGTAGCACCGGGATAGCGTGGATGGGGCCGAAATCTTCATCCGTAACGTAAGTCGATTCGATGTCTCAGCTTCATAGAATGTCTCGGGAGAATCGTCCCAAAATTTAATTTATTTTTAATTTTCCTTTTGTATTATTAATTTTTCTTACTTTGTGTCCGGGGGGTGCCTTTTTTAGAGGTCACAGGTTCGATTCCCGTTGACGCCGGAATTTTTTTTTTCTTTTTTCGTTTTTCTTTTTCGTTTTCTTTTCTTTTCTTTTCTTTTCTTTTCTTTTCTCTTCTTTTCTTTTCTTTTCTTTTCTTTTTTTTCTTTTTTTTTTGTACTTTTTTTCTTTAATCCGGCTTTCTTCTATTCCATTTTTCTTCCTTTCTTTCTGTTGCTGTTTTTAAATTTTTTTACTTTCAGTATTTTAAGCGTTAATTTGCTATCTGTCATATGAAGAGTAGATTATTATTAATTTGCTTCTTTAATGCATGTACGAAAAACCTGCTTGTAATACCTAATAATATTGCAGTTACCCAGTTCAGAGAATATGAGATAAACAGAAAAAAAGACAACATTTGCATAGAACTGAGGAGCGACTATGCAAACACTGGTTACTATTTCTGTCAAAAGAATTTTCAGCTTTGGCTTCAGTATTGCGGGCGCGCGCGCAACGCTTTATGACGTCACAAGTGGTGCAAGCTGAAATAGATATAATTGTGTGCGATAGTAAAACTTAGAATTCATGGATTAATGGAGCCCCAGGAAGTTAAAGTAGTAGGTAATACTAGTATTCATTAACTGTATGGTCTGACAAGTTAACGTGATTACGATGTTTTCTGCGCTTTTAGTTTACGCAGCTCGTAACTTACAGTGCAAGAGAGATGAAGGTACTGAATCAATATTGTTGTTCGTTAGGTTTCTTTTTATACAGTTAATTAAACTTTTTCTTTTTCAAGGCCCTTGTCATGCTTCAGTAGTGTTTGGTGTCGGGAAAGAGAAGTTTAGAACGGACATAGTCAAGGATAACAACCCTACATGGAACGAAGAATCTGTCATGTAAGTTCAAGTTGTCAAAATCATTATTTACTTTACTGTAGCTCTTTCATAATCAAACGCCATCGGTTTTCAAAGTTAAAATTATAACAAATGCAATGTTGAGAATTTTTGTTGCATAAACACGACGAGTTAAAATTTGTTCAAGTTCAACATCCGTTAATCCCAGTCTATACTGCATTAACATATTTTTTTTCCGGACTGATGTGTTGGACACTGGAAATAATCAACGGATTTTCATTTTTTTTTCCTGAAACGGTAAATAAAGTATCATTCAAACAATGTTTAAACTAGATGAATAACAAACTAAAATATGAGGCAAGCGCTAAAGCGATAAAATCGATAGAAGAAGGGAAGAAAAACAAAATGTTAGTGGATATTTAGTTACGTCGTTAATATTCCTCAGTCAAAGCAAAACTGCATGGACAGCTGCAGGCAAAATATTGAGCTTTGTACTTGAAATGATAAAAAAGATAACAGTTCTATTTCCATGAGGGAAATTAACTTCTAATTCTAATCTTAAATTGCATTTATGAAAAAGAGGAAAAAACATGTATTTAAAAACGAACCGTTTTTAATGAAATAAATATGAATCTAAAAATTGTGCGTACATTAGATATTAGTGAGGACGAATCAATTATTGTTATTGATTAGCAAAACAAACTTATTAAAGAGCTCGTCAGTGGAGTGGGCCATAGGAAATTAAGTTTACTAAAAAACAAACCATTTAGATGCCATATGGGGGCGAATTTTTTCTCTTGGCCACTCAAAAATCTCACTGTAACTCAGTTACTCTGCGTTTTTCCGGGTGACATGCAATCTAAATGATTCACAGCTACCTTCTTGCTGAGAGTGACAGCATTGACAGGTTGATACAGTTTGAATCGATTTTTTCCACAGAAAAGTAGGCAAAGCTGCTCCACTTATTTTCACGGTATTTGACAAAGATGACGTCCTTGGAACAGTGACTGTACCTCTAGCTCAGATCCCTTCAGCTGCTCATCGTCGCAGATGGATGCCACTTGCAATAAAGAATGCGCCTTCAAATGGTGACCTTTGTCTTGATTGCTGGGTGGTGAGTTTCAAGAAAAGTAGTACCTGGACATCGGCATTTAAAAGTAGCTTTTTGCCGTCAAGTATGGCAAGAGAACGATCTAAACGACGTGAATCAATAGAAAGAGCTTCAGTTTCTCTAAAAGGCTCACATTCTCAAGAAAATTTATACACATCCAAAACCTTAAAAGCATTGGATGAAACACCAACTGGAAGTACCTTATGTCGAACAGACAGCGGTCAAATACCCCGCCCCCTCCCCCCACCTCCTCCATCATCGAATGAAATCACTTCGCCGTCTTCATTAAAGAACGCTAAAAATAAACTAACTTTGAACTTTAAACCTCGTCTGACGCCAACTCTTGGACAGATTATGTCTGGAAGTGGCCCCCCTGAAATAACAGTAGTAACTCCTAGATATGGCCCTGCATCTGGGGGGACACGCATCACAATACGTGGAGCAAACCTTGGTACAAGTAAAGACGATATCTTGTCATTAAGCATCAACGGCTCCGATGTGCGAAGTAATCTCGAGTGGCATTCATCAGCAAAGGTCACGTGTACCACAAAACCTTGGGGAGGGAGTGGCCCGGTTGCTATGGTAACTAAATCAGGGGGGAGAGGTACATCGACAATCAAGTTTACATTTGAAGAAGAGAAAAAAGGTAAGTAGTATCTATCCTTTACTCGGGGATCCAGGGTGTCAGGGGGAGTTACCATTTATAACGTTATAAGTAACTTATAATTTTCTTTGTTGCAAAAAGTAGACAGTGCTTCTACTTCGTACAACAAAGCAAATTTGTTGCACGCGGGGTGGTAATACGAGCAACATTTGCTTTGCAACTTGCAACGCAACAATGTTGCGCGACAAGATGCACGATTTTGTTGCTCGTATTACCGGGCCTTAAATAATGTATGAACGTACTTCTTGCTTTTATTTTGATAGAAAAAATAAAAGACAGCAAAGTCCCTCGAAAAGAACTTTTAGAAGAACTAACGAGATTACGTCGTGAAGTTCACGGTAAGAAATCAGCTGCGACGTTTTTAGTGAATGCGCAATAGAGTGAAGCTTCCCTTATACGTGCATGAAAGGACGGGAGAAAAGTCCGTATTATAAACGTGTACTGTACACTGTGCTTACTTAGAGTAGATTTTGTATGACTGTGAAAGCGGCACCGCACGGTTTCGAATGTTTTTTTATAGACATCACGGCACTTACAGTCACGGCATGGCGCGGTCCGTTTTACACTCCGTACGGAAACTGCTCTACTGTTAATTTGCGGGAGCAGCACGCATCCTTGAAAAAAAAAACGCACCTTGAAAAACTCTAAAACTTTATCGGGACGTTAAAGCCAGGCACACTGGACAACTGTTGCCGATCGCGTTTGATATTTGAAATTTCAATCCTCGCAATATTGAAGAATGTTGAAATGGTGAAGTGTAATTGCGCGCAATACAAAAATCCCCGTCCCATATTTGCAACAGCATGCACTACGACCTTGTAGCAAGGTGTTTACCAGGTTTACGACTGTAAAGGTTCAACTTAACACCCTGACACACGATGCAACATCTGCAACATCGCGCGCAACAGTTTTGCACCTAAGTACACCCCTGCAACATCGCGCGCAACAGTTTTGCACCTAAGTACACCCCTGCAACATCGCGCGCAACAGTTTTGCACCTAAGTACACCCCTGCAACATCGCGCGCAACAGTTTTGCACCTAAGTACACCCCTGCAACATCGCGCGCAACAGTTGTTCACCTCGAGTCCACCCCTGCAATGTCACGCGCAATGTTACAAAAAATGTTGCAACACTAGAACCAGAACCTGCAACGTTTTCGCAAACAATGCGCGTAACATTTGCAGAGGTGGCCTACACCGTGCAACTTGCATGCAACCTTGCAGAAAATGTTACGTCGTTTGTTCGGTCCTTTAGCATAAGCGCAAACATGAGGAATGCAAAACTATATGATAAAAATATGCACGATATCTAAAACGTGTTCCTGTAGGAGATAACGTTTTAAATATTCTTTAATATCTAGAGCTAACAGACGAGAACGAGGCGATGAAGCAATACATCGATACCATGATGGTACAACTGATGGAGAAATATCCTGAAGTACTTGAGAACATATCACAAAATCATCACAGCTCATAGAACATCACAATGATATATTTTAATACAAAGAGGAAGATTTTCAGTTAGGAGTTATACAAATAGACGCAATTTACAATGTTTGTCCTACAGCATCACATGCTACATGCAGGCTGATCACAACCAGCATTAAAACTGCTTCAATCAATGCCATACATTTGTAATAAAATTTATTTTTCAATATAAAAATAATTGTCATTTACCTGCTTATAATAGTAGTAGATTGACTTGACTAAGGTCATCTGTACAGAGGATCATGATTGCATAGTTTATTCAACCATGACTATGACTATGACCACCCCCATAGGGTTTGAGATTTTAGCCAACTTGACTAAGGTCACCCTGCAGCAGGGGCAGATCCAGGATTTTGAAATGGGGGGTGAATATTTGTAATAATGTTAGAGAAATCAAATATTATTTTAATATTTGAGGGATTGGAAAAAGAAAAGAAAGAAGGGGGCTCAGAAAAAGGGGGGTGAAAATTCACCCATTTCACCTCCCCTGGATCCACGCATGCGCAGAGGATTATGATTGGATAACGACCACCCCTGTAGGGTTCATGTGACTTTAGTCAACTTGACTATGACCACCCCTGTAGGGTTCATGAGATTTTAGCCAACTTGACTAAGGTCACCCTTGCAGAGGATCATGATTGGATAATGACCACCCCTGTAGAGTTCATGTCACTTTAGTCAACTTGACTATGGCCACCCCTGTAGGGTTTAGGATATTTTAGTCAACTTGACCATGACCACCCCTGTAGGGTCAGGATATTTTAGTCAACTTGACCATGACCACCCCAGTAGGGTTGACTTTAGCAGAGAAACTTGTTTTGAAGTTGCCAAGGTTTTTATGGGCAAACAAATCACGTGCAGAAGCTATATTAGCATCAAAACCAATCTACAGAGAGAGAGAGAGAGAAATGAATATCAATGTAAGGAATAGAAGAAAATAATATACACTACCCACACAGGATGTAGCATTTACTACAGTTGAGAAACAGACCCCAGTTCCATGAAGAGTGGATAGTTCTATCTTTTGGATGAACCCTTATCAAGTAGATAAAAATGATGGTGCACACTTGCAGGGATGGACCTGTGTTGTGTATTAGGGTTGCAGAAAAAGTTTCTTCAAGTATGTGAGCAGCATCTCAACTTTTATATGGGGGATTTTACAAAATCTGTAAAGGCAGGGCTTTCAAAATTATTTGAACTAGATGGTGAAGTTAATAAAGTAGGGGGCTGTGTCCATTAAAGATCAAGTAAAAGATTAATTATATATTTTTTATAGTAGCCAGCAGTTAACTGCAAAGCAACTGCCGGAGCTCCGGTGGCCGCCGGCTTATTTTGAAAGCCCTGAAAGGTGGTGGAATAGGAACAGACAGGTATTTCTAAAAAGTTTGGTAACCAATCAATTCTACTTCTACACTGACTTAGAGAGAACAACATTTTGACAAGGGTCCTAGGAACACTCCCTTTAAGCTGTACATGAAATTCACTTTATACACTTTGATTTATCATTCAAAATACCTGTTTAAAAGGAGCCTCCATGTTAGTTGGAGTACCATCTGTTCTACGATTTAACAAAACCACAGCAACAGAGCCATCAGATAATGGCCTTGACCACACCTCAGTACCAGAAGCCTGTGGATGGAATCACGTACTGATTGGTTAATGCTTACATCAGTTGCTTTTGGGTGGGTTTGTCAGTAAGTAAACTTGTTGGTAAATAGCCAGGGATCTTTCATAAAGAAGAGAATGCATCGCCCCTCATCAATTGAGTATCAGACCAGACGTGACTAAAGCAGGTATAGTACGGTACAGCAGAGAATCATGCAGTAAAGTGATTACAGTATAGCCTGTGTCCCTACCATTGGTGATCCACCCATGGGATTTAAAGTGACACTGAACTAAAATAGATTTAGAGAGCAAGTTGAAACAATGACATGAGAATCACAGGTAATCAAAGTTTGTATCTTTCATAGAGAAGAACATGATCCCATGAACTTAGTCATCATCTTGTCAAACATACTTGTATCCATCTTCTTCCCATTTTACCCAACTTATCTTGGTTGATAGCAATAACATCCCTGAAAAGAAAAGCTGTAATTAAACACATAGACAACTGCAGACTAGCAAGTGAACATCTAGTTTTTTACTTTGACGAAGTGCTAAGGCCCGAAACATCAGCAAGTTATCACCATTTTTATGGTGTTACAAGTTTCATTTATTTCTATATAGAAAACTTCTCATCTCTAGTACCATTACTTACTTATTTTGTAGAATTTCTTTGTGTCGATCAGCAATTTTCCTGAGGTCATTTGACATAATAAGAGGCTGTTGGGAAAAAATATTAGGGAAAATTATTTAATAGAAAAATTACTTGCTATTGTTTCTATAGCAACAAGAAAAGAAACATACTGCTGCAAGTATGGCCCATAATGCCATCTGTGCTCTAGACTGGTCGTCACTCAAACCAAAGTCACCAATGACAAGCTGAAAAATATTGGAAAATAACTTTTAATAAGAACATACAATTTGTTATTTGGTCAATCAACCATATATTCATTCTCTCATTTTTATCCATTCTGATTGTTTTCATTCCACCCATTCATCTAATGGTTTTGAAACCAATCATCTATCCATTTATTCCTTTGTTGATACATGCATTCATTCATCTATTCATTCCTTGATACAATAATAATAATTTATTATTACTAAATACAGCAAGCTGCAGCATTTCATACCATATCAGGGTCATTCCAGTGTCCAGGTCCAGCAGCAGCAATAAAAGTGTCCTGATTAGCAGCAAAGTAATCCAGAATATGCAAAATACTGTCCCATGAATCCTAAAAAAATGCATAACACATCATGTTTCCATGGACAGA
The DNA here is from genome assembly GCA_029948255.1 of Telmatactis stephensoni. Classification (NCBI taxonomy): domain Eukaryota; kingdom Metazoa; phylum Cnidaria; class Anthozoa; order Actiniaria; family Isophelliidae; genus Telmatactis; species Telmatactis stephensoni. Next base: position 138,649 of record JALIZF010001205.1, read on the forward strand.
TGAAGAATGACATCAGCATTACCATGGCTACATGAAGAATGATGAGTGTTTCCATGGTTACATAAATAGTCTTACCTGAACATCATCATAATCCCTAAATGTGTTACAGTATTCAGCAACCTTCTTGTAGTCTGTCTGGATATAGAAAACATTCATCTTTGTGAAAATAATGAATAACTTGTTTATGAATCAATCAATCAATCAATCAATCAATCAATCAAAGATACTGACAAAAAATGAGGAAAATGTTTTTCTTACAGAAATATTCCACTTCTCAGTGTATGATGGCCATTCACAGCTAACAACCATTGGTCTCCCTGTCTTATTTAGTGCTTTAGTGAATTCAGGATAACCCCTAGACATGTTGTTAGGGTCTGAATAACAGCCATCAATTTTAAGGTAATCTGCACCCCAGCTGGCAAATGTCTGGTAAAACCAAAATGAAATAAACTGACAGCACAAAAACAACATTTCACAATGTGAAGTTCTATAAAATTTCCACATGTCCCCACCAAGGAGGGAATTTGTAAATTGACTCCCTACCCCCTAGAACTTTCATTTTTCATCCATACAAACTGTAATTTTGTTCTTTCTCTTACCCCCTGACCACTGGAATTTCCAATTCCCTCCTTGGTGGGGGTATGGATATTTTCTGGAACTACATAGTCTGTACCAAGATGTCATAGAATATTCCATAATAAATCACTACCTTGGCATCTTGTTGCATGTGTTGGATGCTGCCAGGATACCCAGCACATGTGAATACTCCATAATCTGACATAGAAATAAGAAAAAGCTTGTGATTTATGAAGATGCAGTTTTTATTTGTGTATTCTCAATCTTATCCAATGTACAGTGTGCTACCACTGCAAACACCTTGCATTATCTAGTATGTAATGTAGTTTTGTAACTAGCCCTTTTGGAATGAATATGTATGTGTGTTTGGGTACACTATATGCACATAGCCCGTTTATACACTTTTTACCCAACCCAGTACAGTCCCTATTCCTCACCTGCCAAATGCAATACCAGGCATATATGATTAACTGTTCAAGAGTACATACCAGCATAAACCCCAAGTTTTAATCCTCTTGAATGAATCTGATGAAAGAATATTAATTCCAGGCTGAGGATTTATTGATTCAATGATCTTTCAATATTTCTAGTTCCATTACCGCGGATCAATCCATATACATATTGATTTATTGATTATTGTACAAGTACCAATTCTAGGAAATAGTTTTATTTACTTACATATTCAGCTAATGCCTTAATACCACTAGGAAATCTTGTTTGGTTGACATGAAGCTGACCTTCTGCATCCCGTTTCTTTTCTGTATAACAGTCCTGATATACAAAATATATTATAGAAGAGTCAATACTTACAATTATAATAGTTTTCTTTGTATAGAGTAGATTCCATATAACTGTGAAAATGATGACACAGTCATGGCACGGCAGTTATGATGGGAATTTCTACTGTATTTATCAACATTAAACCCCTGACAAGGTCAAGGTACAGCTTGGTTCATTTCACACATTAAATTGAAAACTACCAGCTGTGCTGTATGATCTCAAAGTTTTAAGTGGGTTCCCTGTATTACTATGTTTGAGAAAGGTTGGGACTAAGAGATGTTGTTTGCCTCCTCACCTGAGTCCTCCTCCATTTCAAACACAGGAATCCCATGTAGAGAAATAGACTTAGACATGGGAAATAATTAAGTAATCTATAGAGTAGATTTCATATGACTGTGAAAATGGCACCACACAGTCATAGCACAGTTTTTATAGACAACACGGCACTGACACAGTCATGACACCACACGGTTCGTTTCACACTCATACGAAATCTGCTCTAATGAGTGGCTTACATCAATACTAATATAATGATATCCAACATCCCTGTAGCCATCTTCAACCATGCGATCAGCTATTTCTTTGAAGAGTCTCTCACTACAAAAATTATTGTTTACTTTGTTGATTGAGAATGCAGTCCAAAATAGGCTCTTTGCAACTAACGGTCATTTGGAGGGCAAAAGAAGGTAAAATGGCCTCCAAAACAAAACAAAAAAAAGTCAAGCTTGACTGCTTGACTGCCTGAGGTTGTTTTGTTTTGGAGGCTGTTTACATTCTTTCCCCTCCAATATGTACCATGCAACCTTTAGATGCAAATGGTAATCAGCTGTTCAAAGGTGGGTCAGCACATCTAAAGAAAACCACTGGCATTATCCTATGTTTTTGCAGACCTGCTTTTGAACTACTAAGTTCTGAAATACCACAGTCACAGTGGACATGCAGTAGTTATCCAGAACACAGACCAAGTGAAGGGCTACCCTTTAAAATGGCCTAAGTGACTCTTTGATGTACAGTTATTATTATTTGGCATAGAAAAGTCTATTGATACATTTTACACCATCAAAAAAGTCTCTTTAAGCCATTTCCATGGATATATTATTATAACAATGGACAGAATTCAATGTTATTGACATGAAGTACGATAACTTACCCAATACAGTTTTCAGGATCAGTTTGACAATCAATATTACATCGAAACCGTTCCCAGTCCATCCATCCCACTATAATAACACAATTATTCCATGCCATTAAGTTTTGAGCATCATTTTAAAGAAATAATAATATATTTTTATAACATACTTGGCGGTGTCAAGGCTAAACCATTATCCAGCGAAACTACGATATTTATAGAACATAAAAATATAATACAAACACAAGAAATAAATTTTCCTCCTCCCGCCATCTTGCTTCCCGCGTGACAAGCAAATGACTAAACAACACAGGAAGCCCAAAACAAGAAATTCAAAACCTTCAATTTGGAATTCCTGTGGTGAACCTAAATTGTCTTCCTTCATTACTGATATTCCTTTTTTCCTTCCTATATTTCTTCCTTTCTTTCATCATGTTTCATTCTTTCTTTTTATTCTTTCTTTCTTTTTATTTCACTCTCATTCTGTTTGTTCTCTTTTTACATCTTGTTACAGTTTCTTCATAACAATAATAATGCAGATATTTAAAAATGCACAACAGTTTATTAACTTGTTTCAATAACCTTATTGTACAATAGTGGTTACATGAATTTCCACTAAAGAACATGTCTATTTCTCAAAAAGAACAGGTAGTGAGGTTGGTATAATAAAAATTATCGCATTAAAGGAAAAAGTGCATAAAATGCAGTTTAGTAAAGAGTCAGTAAGGGTTTACGGAATGTTACGGATAAAATCGCCAACGTTTTCAGCTTGACGAAAATGGAGGATCACGTGACCAATCCAACGTAGATGCAGTGCTGGTATGAGGTTCTTGAAATGTAAATCCTGAAAACAGTAGAGAATTGTTTAATGTGAATAAAAACTGCACAGAATAAAAGCTGCTCAAAATATACGACATCAGTGAGAGGTTTTTAGAATAAACTTTAATTTGGGCGGGGTTCGTGTGTTAGAAACCAATCAGGGATTTGTCAGTTATTTTGCTCGTCCATCTACAGGAAGAACAAACATCGCTAGAACACTCTTGGTCACAAATTATCCACTGCGTGCAACATGACTTGGAAAGCATTGTGCGTGCGAGTGGAATTATAAAAGCAGCAAACGGGTGACGCAAAAAAAAAAACACTAAACAGCACATACCTTCAGATGTCCCTGCTCTTGTCCTTGCTCTGTTCTGTAGTCGTTCTCTTATAGTCAAACCATCGTAGTCCCTTGAAGATGGGGTTTGGTAAAGGGAGGATCGATAACTTCGTTTGCGGTCATCTTCTGTTTTCGTTGAACTTAGAAATTCAACAGGAGAAGTCCGCTGAGTGAATTGTTTCATGTCTTGCTTTAGTTTATCACCTGCTGTGCTGACTTGCAGAGCGCGTTTACTCAACATTTCTGCTGCAGTCGTACCTCTTTCAAGCGACGGCGTACCTCTTTCAAACGACGGCGTACTTCTTTCAAACGACGGTGCACCTCTTTCAAACGATGATTTTCTTGAAGGTGAGGCAAGGTCTATTAGTTGTAATTCTTTCAACATTAAATCTGTCTCATAGTTTTTGGCTTTTTCAGAATATTCATGTTCCATTGTTTGTAAAGTCTTTGCAGTTTCTTGCGCTTCGTGAGCTGTTTTTCTCAACTCTTTAACTTCTTCTTTTTTCTCTACCATTTCTCTCCTTCTTGTCAATATATCTTTGTTTAGAAGATCGTTTACAGACAGTTCGTCGACCAAAGCAGATTTAATATGATGGAGCTCATCTGCTGTATTTGTAATGGCCTCCGCTGCCAAAAGCACATCTCGTCTTGCCAGTTGAAACTCGCTAGCATTTTGTTTACCAAACATATCAAGAGACTTACAGAACTCATCGAACTTAGCTTCATCTCGGCTCTCCAATACATTGCTTACATGTTCTTGTTGAGCTTGTATGCGTTCTAAAACTGACTTTCTAATCACGTGGCTTTCATCTCTCACGCATTCGATGAGATCTTGCGTTGAACATTTTACAAATTCTGTAAACTGTTCTTGTGAAGAGTAAAGATCCTTCTCTATGGCGTCTGCCATTTCAAAAGTGAAATCTTTCAGCTCAGCAAGTTCTTCTTTGATTTTGTTCCAAGTTCTTTCTGTGGTGTCTTCTAGTCGTGAAACTGCTGTCTCGTTCATCTTTAAGGTATCTGCCAGTATGTCAGATGGCAAGAGTTCGGTAGATTCATTCAGTTTGGTGACATCGCCAATGCATGCCTTAAGTTCATCAATTCTTTGAGTTAACTCTCCATCAATGGCATTCTTGATGGTCTTTTCCAATGCATGCATTTCTACATCTCCATGTCTATTGTTTAAAGCGTCAGTTAATGTTTTTATCATTTTGTTCTTCTCCTTCAACGCCTCAGAGTACAGTTTCTCTCTTGTTTCTAATATTTGTTTGTAAAGGGACTCTTGTCTTTCCAAGGCTTGAACATCAACTTTCATGCTCACTTCACCGTGCACTTCAGCATTACGTTGACTCTGACATCTCACAAACTCATCCAAAGCTTCTTTAATACCTTTTAGATCCTTTCTGAGTTTGTTAACTTCTTCATTTTCACGAGATGCGCTTTTGGTCTCGTTTCTTGTAGTGCGCAACTCATCCAACTCTTGTTGATCTAATTCTGTCTCTTCCTGCCACTGGCGCGTGTATCTCTGCGCAATCGAATCATAATTTTTGGTTGTAAGTGAATAATTTGAAAACTTGGAACCTCTCTGTGGAGGCGATGCTTGCGGACTGTTTTGTTTATTAAGTCTTCTTTCAGATTCTTCTAGCCGATGTCTTAGCTCTTCGATATCAAGATCACGTTGCGCAAGTTTAGATTGTAGCTCTGTAATCTCAATAAGAATCGACGCGTGTCTTCCGTTTTCATTTTCCTTGACTTGTTTCTTTAATTCTGAATTTTCCTCCTCCAGAGCTTGCTTCTTCTTTTGCAAACATTCTATTGTTTTCCCTGAAAATCCTGCGTCAGCCATGAAATTCATCTCGTAAAGTTTTTGATTTGCTTCTTGTAGTTTAAATAAAGTGGCTTGATGCAATGCAACCTCAACATCTCGAGCAGAAATGGCTTCGTTTAAGGCTGATTCCAAGTGTCCGCGTTCTTCTTGAGCTAAACCAGTTACAAGGCCAAGTTTCTTCTCGCACTCCATGGTATTCGACAAGATGTCATTTTCCTCACCACTTTGATTAAGCTGGTCTATTAATCGTTGAGTCAGCGCCTGATAAGCGTCAAGAGAAGCCTTCAACAATTTTACTTCGTTGTTTGATTGTTCTCCATTATTGTAGCTCTGTGTTGTCGGCTCTCGTATTTCATATTCTTGAAGTTTCTTCTTTAAGGTAGACAATGTCGTTTCAGCCGATTTAACCTTCTCTCCATACTTAATTTGAACTTCCTGTAACAATCTCTTTAATTCAGCAATTTGTTCTTTTTGACTGAGATTGTCTTTTTCCAACTCTTGTGTCTCTGGCAACTGCGTCAGTCTAGAATTCTCTTGGAGAAGACTATCACGCTCGGCCATAACTTCACAAATCTTTTCTGTGAGTTCTTGAAACACTTTGCCTTGTCGTACTTCAAGATCATTTATCAGTTTTTCCTTCTCTTGTATTATTGCTTTTAACTCCTTTGTACTTTCTCCTGGCGTTGCACCAACAGTTTTTCCACCATCTTTCCCCATCTCTTCATCAACACTTCTATCAGCAGTCACTGGTTTGTTTTCACTTGTATCACTTGGTGCTTCTTTGTTTATCTCCAACTTGTTCAATCTTAGCTGGAGTTTCACATTTTCATCTAATGCACGTTTCAACCTCTCCGCTATTTCTTGTTGGTCACGTGACTTACCACGTGATTTAGCAGCCTCATTTTGATGCAACAATTTCATGATCTGTTTATCTTTGTGTTTAATAATGGCAGATTTCTCTTCGAGTACTTTTTTGTACTTCTCTGTTAAAGCTGACATTTTATCAACTTGTCTTTTTAGCTCACACATTTGTAGTTCTTTAGATGTACACTCATCATGCCAGTCATCTAGCTGGAGTTCCAACTGTCTTCTATCTTCTTTACCACGTTTAATCTTACCCTTCAGCTCTCTCATCTGTCTCTTGTAATCTTTAAGCTGCGCCTTTTGCTTTTTGACTTTATCACGCAGGTCTTTTTCTTCATACGTCATTGGTTCTGGTGCTTGTGGTCGTGGTAATTCATTCTCTCTTTCATTATTCGCGTTATAAACTTGGTAGACACCCAACAAATCCGCTATTTCACTACAAGCGTCACTTTCCTCAAACTTTAACTTTTCTTCACTTTCTTCTTCCGAGGCACTGAGGGTTGATTGAGCTGTTGAAGATGTTTCACGTGAAATTGCTTGGTGTATGCTACTTCCCCTTGAATCAGTTCCAGTTGCACTAGTAGTCGCACTGTCTGAATAAACATCGTGTCGCTTCTTGCCTTTTGCATCGTAATGGCCATTGGTCGATATTTCCTCTGATGATTCTACTTTGTCACTGTCAAAATCACATTCACAAGAAGAGTAACTTTCATTTACGTTGGGTGAGCTGTCCGATTCTTCCTCTACTCCAACACACGTGTCCACATGACAAATATGGTCAACCAGACTCACTGTGTGCACGTGATCTGGTAAACTAGATACTTGATTGGTTGAACTGACTTGATCATCTACAGTAGTCTTGCTCTCATTGGTTGGTTCCTTTGACTCTATTGGTTTGGCTTTTGCTTTCATTTTTCCAACGGGAACTGGAATTCTACTCGGTGTTGGTGGCTTTTTATCAGATGACGGTTGCTGTGTGTGTTGGTCTGACTTTTCTACAATCGCCAGTTTTGGTTCATCTTTTGCTTTTTTCATCTCTGTTTTTTCTTGTGTCAACGCTTTATCTTTTTCACTTCGGTCTTCTGTGTCCATTTCAATAGTTTCTTTCAAACGCAAAATGGTTTCTTTGAAAATCGAGTCCATGAGAACTTGAAGTGAAAGAAACACTTTCTCCAGGCTCGCGCTGTCAAGTACAACCTGTGAAGACTTGGAACTAGTTGGAGAGGCGTCTTCTAAGGCGTGCATCTTTTTCAATTCTTGCAGCAGACGTTCACGTTCCTGGTCATGCCATCGAAGTAATTCAGCTATCTTTTCCTTGCTCATAACAATGTTATCAAACCTTGTAGTTCTGGGCGCCATACGATGACCACGAGCAAGTGATAGTGCGTGGAGATTACGAAGTCTTTGTAAAAGTTTTGATGAGCTGATTTCTTGACCATCGTGAACTTCAGGTTCAGAAAGTCGTTTAATTTCGTCGACAACTTTGGTTTTCAAAACTTCTGGATCAACACGCCAGTTTTGAGGCTTTGGTACTATTTTAAAGTGAGTCAAAGAGTCTTTTAGATCACCGGCCTCTGATTTCCTCCTCAGCTCAGAAATCATATTTCCTCTCAAACCCCTGAGTTCTTCGTTAGATAAATTCATGGGTACATCAACTACCGTCTTTCTTGGTGCCTCTTTCGTGTCATCCTGTCCTGGATGGATTCCCTTACGCAGAACATTGTCAAGTTTAGACGCAAAGTTTGTCTTCCATTTACTGATTTTATGAAACGCATCGCGCTCGACTTGCGTTGCGTAATCGCGCGGGGTTTCACGTAATGGAGATGTACACCTGACGTTGATGTCTTGGCTGGAATCTTCACTTTCACTGTAACTACCATCTACGATGATCTGATTATGTAGAAACACAAGTAAGAAATAGTTTGTCCATGGCCGGGAAAGACCATAGTTAATAGAGGGGAATGGTTAGGAAGCCTTTTGTTACATTTCTTTGTTCTAGTCTGGATGTTGAACTGGTCTTGACCGTGCACAAAGTTTGTTTAAATTCATTAGAAAATGGCTATATGAATGAACCGAAATGTTGTCTATTGGATTATTTATTGAAATATTCTAATATAATTAATTTTGAACTAGAATACATCGAACAAGCAGCGGAAAAGAAACATTTGGGTTCAGTTGCTCAACCATGGCAATTAAGGCGAAACAATGAAAAAATAAAAGATTTGTGCACGGTCACGGTTGAAAAAAATGAACAAAGACATATAACAAAAGGCTTCCTAACCAGTCCCCTCTATTAACTATGGAAAGACTAATTGGTTGTTAGTTCTTACGTATGAAAGGCGACGACAGCGCTGACATGTTTCTTGTTATACGCGCGTCAACTGACGTGCGCGAAACACGAAGCTGCGCACGTTGCAGTTATCGTTGCGTAAGTTCTCTTAAAATATTACTTCACGTGATAACTAACGTGCGCGTGCGCGAAACTCAAATTTGTGCACGTTGCTGTCATTGTTGCGTAAGTTCTCTTTTCAGTAGATAAATTATTACTATTGCGTGATAACGCGCGAGGGATTTTATTTACTTTAGCGTTTTGACTGTATTCGTGACAGCCTACATCAGATACAATGATATGCAGAGATATTAAAAAGGCTCAAGAACAGCTTTCTTTACGCAATGTGATTCAGTAGCTCCGTTTCTCCTTCACAAGGTAGCACAAGTGATATGTGTTTATGATGAACTTCTTCAGCTTAGTGTCCTCTTGGATCATGCATGAAAAAAATGTAGTACTGGGTTGCGTCGTTGCATGAAATTAGACAACTTTTCACAGTATCGGATCACGAGAAACTGTTTTTAAGTGTCCAATGTCTTCTAGCACTTGCGCACTAATTGGGTGATACTGTACTCTCTCTCTCACACACACACTACCACTACATTCTAATATTCTATTCTCTCAGCTCACTAGTTCGTTTTTACTAAGGGAGGAAACCCGGATGACCCAGAGAAAAACCCTCGAAGCAAGGAAGAGAACGAACTAACAAACTCAAGTCAAATGTGATGCCTCGTTCGGTAATTGGACCCCGGACCACAGAGGTGACAGGGCGGCGCTCTCACAATCAAGGTCTAAATATGTCCACTAACCATGCTATCTGTGGAAGTTCTCTCCAATACATCTTTGGTAACTTCATCAACCAATGCCAATACCGTCAAAGAACTCTCAGTAGGGAGACAACGGTTCTCATCAATGGTCTGTAGATCAGAGCTAAAACTGGCTTTCCTTACATTCCTTTCGTACCTTGTCCACCGAGTAAGGATTTCATCACTTGACTCACTGTCCACTAGGTGTGGCTCAGAGTCGTCAGATTCTGCTATCAGTTCGGTACTCTCAGCCAAGACAAGAATGGATGCACTTCCTTTTTCTTCATCTGATTCCTCATGCGCTGACTCCAACTCAGTTTCTGTGCCATGTTCTTCTTCAAGCTCAGCAAGTGTCATTTGAAAGTGAATTCTTGAAGGAGGTTTCTTCGCTTTATCGGCGCTCTCTAGGCTCACAGCTCGAGGTCGCTGGTCAATCGCATTTTCTCGTCCTAAATCTGGTGGTTCAGATAGCGATCTAGTTCTGCCCATTTCTCTGTCCCATGTGTATATCGCATGTTCTTTTACTCCGTTGTCCGAGTCTCCATTCTCGTCTTCACTCATTACGTCACCATCTTCGTCATCGACAATGACGTCATCAGTGTTATCACGCTCACGTTCTTCAGCTAATGCAATGACAGACACTGTGGGAAAGTCTTCACCAGGGTCCCATGGGTCAATGATATGCGGTAAATGCATTCGACTGAATGATTGGTGCAGATGTGGAGTTGATGTTGCACCTCGTAGTAAAGGGATGGGTTTGAGTTGCCCACTAATATGAGGGAAATGCATATAGCTTGCACATGAACGAACATCTCCTTTAATGGCTTTAGCGATGGCTCGTCTTGGTGATGTGTCGCTGTAGGATCGAGGTTTTCCAGCAAACTCAGCGAGTAATGGTGGCCTGAAGATGTTACAATAAATCACTTTACGTCTGTCTCAAAAGAACGAGGCATAGGGAGTATCTTTTATGCAAGAACTACGGGAAGGAATTCCAGGAAGTTGCTGGTATAATAGCAGGTCACACGCAAGTTCATTACCGTTTATAATTGGTAATAATTGGAATATTACTCGCGCTCTGATTGGTCGAGAACCGTCTATGATTAAAGTACGCACACACAGATGACGTCATATCTTACGCGAACTGATAGGTTGAAATGTTTCGATAAATATTATGCAAAACATATAGATTCCAGTTGTCCATGGTATGTATTTTAATAAATGCACAGAAGACGTCAAAATTTGGTAGACACAACAGTCGCGCCACTCGACATCGTCTCGTGGGGTACATTTTTGTTTCCACTACATTTTGACGGAGTGGAGACGCATGGGAAAATGGAATCTGTGAACCATCGCTTAGTAAATTGAGTAGCAATAGTTTGTGTGTACGTACCAAGGTTTATGAAGTTCAACTGTCATGTCATCAAACTTGCGTTCATTATCACTTTTATTTCCATTCCCATTTGCTTCCTTTTCTCCTTGACTTTGTTCTTCCTTTCCCTCTGCGTCGTCTTTCTTAGTTTCCTCATCGGTTTTACTTTCTTCTCTATTGTTCTCCGTCTTTTCAGTGTCCATAGTGTCCACGTACCTCAATGACAAGACTCTTACACAGTGGGAATCTGACAAAGAAAAAAAATTTGTGTTCAGCTAAATGCGGCAATAAATTTCCATGCAATAATCGAAAACAGATATAACAAATCACAGCTACATGATGCGCGTTTCTAAATAACATGGTTTTACCAGTTGAATAATTACTTACCTTAATTCAGAATTTCAGTTAACTTTATTTGTAATCACAAACAAGATGTTAGTTTTCCGCTTGATGTTGGTCACTAAGGTGATTATGACGTAATCGATGACGTCAACCCATCGCGCGCGCACCAAAAGTATCAAAGTTTTTAGATAAATTGAAATCATACATAAAGTCTTTATTAAAGAACACAGACGCACAATTTCTGACCAATCGTCATAATTTTTTTAATGAAGACAAAAACCTAGAAATATGTTAACAAAGTATTTGATACAAACTTATTGCTATTTCATTCATAAGCTGCCAATAGCTCTTCTCTTCTCTGTAGAGAAAAGTGTACTCCCGATCGAATCGCGTGAAGACGCGTTTGGAATATATCTCAAAAACTCGCAAAAATTGAGCCTAGACGGAAAAGAGTCTCTTAGCAGTCTACTACTCTTAGTTTTTAAGGTCTTTTATAAAGTCGATTTGTATATCTAGCGATGAAACTACGAGTATTTGCAGCTGTTGCAGAGGCATTCCCACTTTCACTCTTTGCTTTCTGTTCCTTCTGTTCTTTCTGTTCTTTCTGTTGATTTGTTGGTGAATCAGTTTGCTGACGTTCACGATCAAATTCATCACAACAGGGTGTAATTCTGACCATCACTACCCCACTGGGGTTTACTCTGGCAAGAAATGAGCGTTGGTAAATCCCAAGTTCGTGCTGGGCAAACAAATCTCTTGCACTAGCACGGATACTACGTATACCAATCTAGAGAGACAAAAACGTGTATAACATTAATATTCTTTATATAATGATTATAAACATTTGAGATATAACGCGCGGACTGATTGGCTGGCAATTTATATCAGAGGACAGAGACATGGCTCGCAGAAAAACGTCGAAAACGATCGCTTATGTCTCTGTGATATAAACACTCTGGAAGATGTAGAGCACTCGAAAAGCAAGGGAAACACATGCCGTGTTCTTAAGCTTGCTTTTCTTGTGCTCTACATCTTCCATCGTGTTTATTTCACAGTACAGAGATATGCGCGCGATCTAAAGTTAGATAAGAAATATGAGCAATAAGCAATGAGCAATGAAACAGAAATGAATGGTCAATACCGCAGAAGAAAATTAATCGCTTAGAAAAAATGCACCCTTAAACAGAGCTGTGCGCACTAGATAACAAAGCCATCCTTAGTCCTAAAATCATTATAGAAAATATAGATGGGGACAGAACCCTTAGTTGTTTGTGTTACAGAGCTTTGTCACACTCTGCTATCCTTGGTGCTCAAATAACTATCAAGTTCTCGGATGAAGGATGGAACCAGACCCTTTACTACCACTTGATTTTAAATTCCAACCCCGCTTTCTCATCGTAGACACGACCACCACCAATGAGGAGCGAACAAACCGACTTATTGAATAAGTCTAGTCCTTGTCGTAGTACCTGGTAATAGACAAGTAAGAGATTGCCTGCCAGGGTGGAGTACGGTGAGGACTTTCAGTCCCCGTGGCCGATACAGTAGTGTGGTGACCTGTCATGAACCCCTTACAATATATCCAACTAAACTACTATTTGTTTTTCAACATGTACTCACCCTCCAGAATGGTGCCTCGATGTAGACTGGCATATCTTCACGTTTACTGAGTAACACAACTGCAACATCACCGTTGCTAAGGTAACGACGCCAAACCTCAGTATTGGCCTTCTTATTCTGATAAATCAATTATAGATAGGTGTTAGAATTCACGAGATGCACGTCTTTAGATCACGTGACTTGTTTGCTGACCTGAAGTACGCGTCGTCCTTGACGTCCCATTGGATCCTGGTTAACAGCAATGATTTCTCTAGAAAATTTAACATGCATTAATTTACTTAACATTTGTTGAAGTACTTTATTACCGACTTATTTTATTTTGCGACAATGCGCGCAACCTATGCTTTGCGATGCTGCGTGTGCAACGTTGGAGTAAGCTGCAGAAGTAGAACTTGATCCTAAACCTGCAACTGTTGCGTGCACATTTGCGCAATAGTTCCAGGGGTGGACACACGATGCAATTGTGTCGCACGCAATGTCACAGGAAAATTTTCAGGAAATGTTGTGTCGTGTGTCGTGTGTCCAGAGCTTTAGTCACCACTGACGTGTATGCAAGCAAAGTACCAAACTAATACCGCACTGTATACTGTCGTTTTGATGATTAGAACGTTTCTAAGTCTACGTGTGCTTGCACAATGTCTCTAGGACAAACTAGTGAGGACAGGGCCTGCGTTGTTACGGTTACCTATATATGATCAAAAATAACTGGCCGTAATAACGGGGTGGTTGGATTAATGGGGCATTTTGATCTTTAGTTGCCGCGCCAAAATGAAGGCAGGGTTCCACTAACGTATCTTTTTTCTCCGTTTTCAGACCATCGATAATAGCAAAACGGCATTTTCGGACGGAATACTCTGATGCTATTGTTACTAGTAAATACTCTTACTTGTTCAGAAGAATTTCTTTAAATTTTTTGTCGAGGTCACGTAGATCGTTAGACATCATCAAAGGCTACAAGTAAAACAGTTGGTTAACAATGTACTGAGAATATTGTTGGAATAATCTGGTTAGGCGATAATAGTTGAAAAAATTAGGCATTTGACTCACACTGCTCCCATCTTGAGCTCAGATTTTTTTCTGGACCAATCGTTAGTGTGACTCAAGTACCTAATTTATTGCCAATGTACTGAGAGTGGTTGAGAGGAGACCTATACGTACCGCAGCTAAAATGGCCCATATTGCAAACTGTGATCGTGCTTGTTCATAACTCAAACCAAAGTTACCAATTATTAGCTGGAAATAAAAAGTAAGCCAATTAAAGAATCATACCTTACAACTGACTGTGCTAAATTGAAGTTGCAAGAAAAGATAGAATAAATAGATATACTTGGGCTTGATCAAGGATTAATGTTTAATATGAAATTTGTGATTTTTCACTCAAAAACCAGTGCTACCTTAGATCTAGTTCACACTGTCTCGCTTTTGTTTGAAAAGGTATTTTTATATGCGTTTTGGCTCTCCATTGACACTTAAATGGTGATTAAAAACAGAGAAAAAGGATGCGTTTTCAAATTTACCCGGCAGGATTGCGCATGTGTGACGACACAAACTGCGGCTGCGTGGTAGACTATTAAGATTTTTGAGATTGAGAAGACAGACACAAGGCAGATATTTAAGAAGAAAACTCACTTGGTCTGGGTCGTTCCATTGGCCAGCCTTTGCAGCTGTCATCAATGTATTTTGATTGTCTCCAAACCAATCAATAATATCTACTACACTCGTCCATGAATCCTAAACAACCAATCAAAAAGTGAATTGAACGTCCTCGATTCAGCGCTGTAAAAAGCGCGGGAAAATTACTAACTTTCTAATGGCTTTATCATTACTGTTGTCTAAAATCAAACAATGACTTGAGATTGTCCAATCATATTTCAGTAAAAGAAAGACGTCACTGAACAAACCTGGACATCTCCATAGTTACGCCATAAATTGCAAAACTTGCCAATGGCTTTATAATCCGGCTGCAGACAAAATAAAGTAAATAAAAATTTTTGCGAGGAAGACAAAACGAACATTAATGGATAAGTTTGTTGGGCTAGTAAAGAAGTGATATTGTAGTTAGGTGTTACCTCCATTTTCGCATAAACCTGGTAAGCAGGCCAACTACATGAGAACATGATTGGTCTTCCTGTTCTGTTCAAAGCCCATGAAAACAATGGATAACCCTCGTCCATAACCAGCGGACTTGCATAACAACCATCGAGTTTAAGGTAATCAACTCCCCATTCAGCGAAGGTCTGGTGATGACAAACAACAGTTAAAGATTTATGAAGTAAAAATAGTATCGACATTTGTGCCCCCTTTACAAAAGTGTTCTTTTATCGGGGGATGGTTAGCCTGCCTACAGGCTCTTAAAGGGGAGGGGGAGGGGGAGGGGAAAGGGGAGGGGACTGGGGAGGAGGGGAGGGGCCCAGTCCCCTCCCTCCTCCCCAGTCCCCTTCCCCTTCCCCTTTCCCCTTTCCCCTCCCCCTCCCCTTTGAGAGCCTGTAGGCAGGCTAGGGGATGGTCAATTAACCCTCTAGCCTTTCTCTCTAATAGTGATCCATTCTTTATGGTGTTGTTTACCTGAGCGTCTTTATATACATGGTGAATACTGCCTGGATAGCCAGCACACGTCTTGGTACCATAATCTACATCAATACAGCATATCACGTCAGATTAACAACCTCAAATCTTAATTAGCTCCAATTAAAGAAAAGTCAAAAATTGTTGTACTAGATATTGTCGTACACGGTACACAGGTATTTTAACTCACCGGCATACAAACCAAACTTGAGTCCTTTAGAATGAACCTGAAATACAGATAACACAAACGTATAAGCCGAGTATATATTTGGTATAGTGTTGCGCGTGCAATGATTTTCATGATGCCATTCCTTGAAATCATTGGCGCGCAATGAATGCATGGCAATATGTTCAGACTCGGACACACGATACAACATCTCTTGTAACATTGCATGCAACACAAAGTTGCATCGTGTGTTCAACCATGCATGCAATGTTGCGCGCAACAGTTGCAGGTTTTGGATCGAGTTCTACTTCTGAAACATATCAATTTGCAACATTGCGCGCAACATTGCAGGGATAGACACACTGTGCAACTGTGTTGCGCACAATATTGCAGGGGTAGACACACAGTACAACTATGTTGGCCACAATGTTGCAGAAGATGTTTCAATATGGTATATATAATGTTGCAGGATTGTCTCATTGTGACGACCGTCACGTGGAACCTAAACAACCATTAATTACGCATGTAAATTCCACAAACATCACCATGCGACCAGAGGTTACCGACTAACCACCGACAAATTGCCGACAAGTCCTCGAGAACTGGACGTACTATTTCCATTTCTGTCAATACTTACATAATCTGCTAACTTTTTTATTCCACTAGGAAATCTATCTGGGTCTGCGACAAGTTTTCCATCTTTTGATCGGTTCATGGCTGACCAACAATCCTTTGAACCAATACAAAAATGTAAGAGACTATGCTTTTATATGATAATTGGTCTATTATGCGTACTCTAATTGGTCGAGAACAGTGTATGATTACACACGCTTAAATCCCGTCAGTAAATCTTACGCGCGCTCTGATTGGTTGAAATGTTTCGATGAATATTGTATAAAACAAATAGATTTCATTTTTCCGCGGGTCTGTACACTAATATTTTATTTATTAATACTGGCAAATAAACAAAGTTCCAAGTTCCCACAGAAGACGTCAAAATGTGGTGAGAACAACAGTCACGTTACTTGACTGCGTGTCATGGAGTACTGTTTTGTTCTTACCACATTTTGACGTCATCTGTGCAAAAATGGAATCCATTACGATGGTACTATACTACTCACGTCAATACAAATGTACTCGTAACCAGCCTCCTTGAAGCCATCTGATGCAACACGGTCAGTCATTTCTTTAAAGAGCTCCTCACTGATGACATAGGAAATTCAAAGTGACGTCACTACACCTATCAATGACGTCACTAGAGACGTCATTATTACTTTAATTATAATGGTTTTTACCTGATACAGTTTTGAGGGTCATTTCTACAGTTTACATTACATCGAAATCTCTCCCATGCCATCCACCCCACTGTAAGAAATAAAACAAACACTTGATTAAGTAAACACGAATCTATCAGCGTATGTAGAGCTGATTTCGTACAAGCGTGAAACCGACCACGACGTCTTGCGGTAACATAACGGTGTCAATGCTGTGTTGTCTATAAAACATTGGAAATTCCTGCCGTACACGTGCCGTGACCGTAACCGTGTCGTGACCGTGCCGCGACCGTGCCGTTTTACAGTCATACGTAGCTTTAGCCGTAGGGAGTATCGTGACGAGATATTCGTGCGCGTGAACTCCTGAAAGCTGGGAATTCTATTTTAATTTCTCAGTAACTATAACTGGGCGCGAGAGTACTTAGGACTATGAAAACCAACCAAGCACATATAAACCTTTCTTCTTGTTTTACTTTTGGCATTTTATTTACCTATTCATTTAACTATAATTATGACGTTTTCTTAACCACGATTTGTTTTCAGAAAACCAATTCGCTCACATCGCACCACCCTTTTGTTAAATCAAGTCTACTCTTCCAGTAGGTGACCAAAAGGATTTATTTCAAGTGCATACATTTGCAGGTTGTAACGGGCAGTTTAAGAAAAAAAATGGTTTTAATAAAAAATAGGATCGATTGTAAAATCTCGTATGTATTCATCCATGCGTGGTAACTACTGAACAGTGAGACATGGAAATCGGAATTGTTATGGGGAAATGTCATTACATCGGTTGGGAAAAACTTAAATCAAATGTGATGACAAATAAAACCTTGTTCTATAAGGACTGATAACCAGCTCACTATTCATGGTTTCACTGGTGATATGGAAATTTACAACAACGTTGAAAAGAACACTAACATTTAGCTAAAGTTTTGATCATCAGCCTTTTTCAAGTCAAGTGGTTAAAGATGAACGTACGATTTGTACGGTTTTGTGTGCGTTTTACGAAGCTCATAAAAATCAATTAAAAAAATCGAAGAGCTCACGACAATTAAGCATTTCTAAAGCCCTGTTGCCTGTTTGCTAAGCACTTTACATAGTGGTGTTAAAATAATTTTACTTACTAGGTGGAGTTCGGGCTAACCCATTGTCCAGCGCCTCCAAGTTATTGATAAATTGAGACAATGTTAGACATAGAACTAGGAAACCAATTGACGACATTGTTCATTCAATCTTCGGAAACCTTGAATACGAAACCTGGTTTTTAGATTGTATTGTAGTCTTGAATGTATTTATGGAATATTGGCAGGTAACCACGTGACGAAATTAGTCAACAAATACGTACACCAGTATTGCCCTTGTTGCTAGGTAACCGAACTAGTAGAACTTGCACATGTACATGTAGATGACGAAAAACTGCAAATTTGTCCTTGTCAATGTACCTTGTTGACAAGCTACCGTGCCCGCTGGTTCCTTGTCAAGATAAAGATTTGCTCGCTTACACAGACAACAAGCAAACTTGATAAGTACCGTATTCCTCCTTTGTAAAGAATATTTCGTGCACAAAGAAACTCGTTTGTCGTCTACAAAAGCAAGTTTTTCTTGACAAAGACAACGTGCCAGGGAAAACTTCTTGATTCTTCTACACGAACAAGAAAACTTGACAAAGAAACTTGTTAAAAAAACATGCTAGTGTAGATACGACTAGAGTGATCGCCATGAACTGAATGTTGTAACAAGAGGGAGCTCTCATAAGGTCTTAAGATGAAAAGGCGCTAACAATGTAGGCATCATTATTTCAAGGAAAATCAATTTCAGGTTTGAACAGAACAGTGGTACAATAAACTAATTACTTGAACTATAAGGTTCAACGAAAGTACAAACTTTTTCAAGTTAACTTTTCACGAAGAAGAAAAGCAATTGGAAATGGAACATTGGAATCAACATAGAAGTGATGACCGTTTTTCAAACATTGCAAACCTCAAACGTGGAATGAACATAGCTAGTTTTGTGAAAAGTTAAAAAGCAATAGAGTAATCACACAGTCATGAAAACACTGGGAGAAAGGAGTTGGGAAATGGGGGAAATAAGAATGGTACGTTTTCTGGTTCAAGAAATAGTACAAAAACACATAAAAGTATGGAAAATCTATCTTATAAATGAAGATCGCGGAAACGCTTCGAAACGTCGTCAGTTATTGTCAGTAATATTTATATTGAATTTTAAAATCAATCTTATCAAGAATGAATAGAAAACATATTTACCAAAATTTAAACTAATTCTAAGTTCTATGTTTCACTACCTAGATTGTTTCTAAATTGTTTATGATATTTTACTTTTCTATTTTATGACATTTTAAGTCATTTTGTTAGACAAATAATTAAGCTTTAGTCATTTTAACCATGACTACTCCATTGGGTTTAACCATGGCACTGAAGGATTTCTCAAACACTCCAAGGTCTTTATGGAGATACAAATCACGTACGTGAGCTTTATCTGTAGAAAGACCAACCTACAAAATACACAAAAGATTTCTTTTCACATGCTGTCTCTAAGTGCAAAAACGCGCGTCGAATAAATTTACTCAAAAACTTGAGTAAAACAGTGCATCCATATTAACTCACTTATCCGAGTAAATTCACTCAGTTATTTGAGGAAAGGGTACTCAATTACTCAAATAACTGAGTAAATTTGCTCCGATCATTGAGTTACTGTGGATGCACCGATTTACTCATTAATTTTTGAGTAAATTTACGTGCGCGTTTTTGAGTTGCAACAACTACAATTCACTATGTTTTTTGAAACATGTCACTGGCTCTAACACTGAAAGACCAGTGGACCATGATGGACGCAGACCAACATCTGCCAATTACGTTGAATCAGTGTTGTCTGTATAGGGTTAACTACAGTATTTGTTACTGATGTTTTGAGCCTTGTGCCTTACTCCAATGAAGGGCCAAAGTTCAAAACATCTGTAATGTAAGTTCTCTTTTTCATACAGCAATACAGATTTCCATTCATTCCTTATTGTATCTACGTACATAGACACAGCCCAAACTAGTTCACTTGCTAGTTTCTGTACATAACATGTACACTGATAATACTATTCTATAAAGTTACAATATCAATAAATGCTGACCTGTTGAAAAGTCACTCCAATAGATACAGAAACATCTTTGTGATGGTTAAACAACACAACAGCAACAGATCCATCAGACAATGGCTTGGACCACACCTGAATGCTAGTATTACCCTGGCAAATATTTATCAATAAAATTAATACTGTATCCTTAATTTCCTAAATTTCCTACATAGCAAACAGCTATAGTCAATGAGTTGCATGACTAAGTTTTTTTGGAGGCATGTACAGCTAGTGAAAAACAATCTTGATCAAGAGAAATATTATTATTCATAATTTCCCATGCAAATGATCAATAGTTAGTTAATGTTTTACCAACTTCTGGGGTCTGCATGTACATATTTGAGTAAAGGTAGCTTCACAGCTGGTTATGAGCAAATGGTAGGGAGATTTGACCATCTCAGTTACCATGGTAACACTGGTTGTGGTCACATTTTACTATTGCAAATTGCAAGATTGGTTGAAGTTAAACTGTCCAAGTACCTTGATGATCTGCCTTCCTTGTTTACCAAGTTTGTCTTGGTTGACTGCTATCACCTCCCTGGTAAGAGATGATGGAAAAGTGGATGAATAAACAAGTGAAAAAAACATTGCAATTACAAGCAAGGGTGGCTGAGCAGTAAGAATGTGGGTCTGTCACCTCTGCAGTCCCAGGTTGGATTATCAGATGGGGCAACACAAGTGAGTTTGTTAGTTCATTCTCTCCCTTACTTCAAGGGTTTTCTCCAAGTCCTCTGGTTTTCCTCCCTCAGTAAAAATGAACTAATGAGTTGAGAGTTGTATGCATAGAATATTAGAATGTAGTGGTAATGTGTGTTAAGAGATGAAGGAAGTGAAAGAATGAATGAGTGAAAGAACATTGTAATAAAATATTAATATGAATAATTAATACACTCTTACTTGTTAAGAAGGATGTCTTTAGCCCATGATTGAATATGTCGCAGGTCATTTGACATAATCAGTGGCTGTGTTACAAAAGCAGATATATTACCAATGCGAACAACAACAACAACAACAATTAAAACACTTTTTGTTTAACTTACAGAAGCCATAATGGCCCAAACAGCAAACTGTGATTTTGACTGATCTTCATTCAAACCAGAGTTACCAATAACAAGCTAAAAGTAAAACAGGAACTGCTTTAGTGCAGCTGTTTTTAACAATGTGAATATGCTACCCTTTGCTTTCTTTTTATTTGAACCATATCTGCACCCTCCCCTCCCTTCAAAGAGATATTTGGTACCTTACCTCCCCTACCTCCTTGGAATCATTGGTGCTTGTCACTCAGGATCTACTTTCCCTACATTATTGTCCCCTACCCCCTTGGAATCATTGGTGCTTGTTACTTAGCTCTACTCTCCCCTCCCTTCATAAAGATACATGTATTTGACCCACATCTTGGTACATTATTGTCCTCTACCCCCTTGGAATCATTGGTGCCTGTCACTCAGGGTCTACCCTACCCTCCCTTCATAAGATATTTGGTCCGTATCTGGGTACATTATTGTCCCCTATATCCCTATGGAATCATTATCACTTGAATGTACATTTAGGGTACACTCCACCTTCATTAACCTGATCAGGGTCATTCCAGTGTCCAGGGCCTGCAGCAGCAATAAGAACATCTTGCTTTTTGACATAGTAATCAATGATGCCTGTCACACTTCCCCAGTTGTCCTGTGGTATTAATCATAACAAATGTCAGTCTTACACCACCATGCATGCAAGATCTATAGTGTATTTTAAGGTGAAGCACTAATATTTAGCGTTGGTAGTTCCTTCAGCTGAAGGCTGGTCTCCCAGGAAGCTGACGGTGCGCTTTTTACCTCCCTCTTTCCATCAGTGCTCTGTTTTAAGGGTATTTAAAGCTAATTAAAGCTACACAGAATGGAAAGAAGTCGCAACAAGTGTGAGGTGATCCGACAGAGAATTAAAGTCGGGACCTCTCACATCAGAAAGCCGCGCACTAACCAACTGAGCTACACTTGCTCCTAAGGTAATAAAATAAAGTTTAGGTTTGGAAGTATTTTTTATTGGTAAAAATGTCTGTAACTTACATCTATATCATTATAATTTCTCCACAAGTTGCAGTACTCTGCTATTCTCTTGTAATTGGGCTAGGAAATTTAATCAAAGCAAAGATTTTATTCTTTATTATTTTTCCTTTTTGAATTTCTCTATGTGATTGGTCAGAATTTCATGTTAATGTGACCCCCACTCACAAGAATGACAACTGACATTTGTAATGTACATCATCATCATCATCATGATCATCATCATCATCATCATCATCATCCTGCTTTCTCATCCAATTTCCAACACTGTGGGTAATAGATGCTGCAGAGCAGTTCTTAAGAGTTTTCATGTACTTAACAATCCATGTTACCTCTTGTCCTCTACCAACTTGATAAGCTGGCCAACTACAGGAAAATACAATTGGTCTTCCTGTGTTATTAAGTGCTTTGGTGACTTTTGGGTAACCTGTGTCAAAGGTCTTTGGATCAGCATAGCAACCATCAAGTTTCAAGTAGTCCACTCCCCATTTAGCAAATGTCTGCAAGGAACGCAAAATATTGCAATGCAGTCAGTGGAGGTCAAGTAACAGTATCTCATGGCAGTTAATTTGGAGTTACACTGATATATTGCAATGCAGTCAGTGGAGGTCAAGTAACAGTATCTCATGGCAGTTAATTTGGAGTTACACTGATATATTGCAATGCAGTCAGTGGAGGTCAAGTAACAGTATCTCATGGCAGTTAATTTGGAGTTACACTGATATATTGCAATGCAGTCAGTGGAAGTCAAGTAACAGTATCTCATGGCAGTTAATTTGGAGTTACACTGATATATTGCAATGCAGTCAGTGGAGATCAAGTAACAGTATCTCATGGCAGTTAATTTGGAGTTACACTGATATATTACAATGCAGTCAGTGGAGGTCAAGTAACAGTATCTCATGGCAGTTAATTTGGAGTTACACTGATATATTGCAATGCAGTCAGTAGAGGTCAAGTAACAGTATCTCATGGCAGTTAATTTGGAGTTACACTGATATACTAAAGGGCGGCATGCGTCCTTTGGCCAATCAGAGCACGCGTAATATCATAGCTATTTTGTAATACAACTTGAAGTGGGTGATAGTATTAGCAAGCTTAAACACCAAGAATGCAGAACTCCACAAATGCAGGAGAGGTGTGCATGACATTGGTTGCCATGAGACATTTCTAATAGAACCGCTGTTGCAACTAATGCATGTGCACCTATATCCTGAATTTGTGTTGTTCTATGTTCTTTTTGCTTAACCTTGCTATTATCTCTACTTCACTTACATCCATGTCTTGTTGAATGTGATCAATAGAACCAGGATAACCAGCACAGGTTTTGGTTCCATAATCTAATTATTAAAGCATGTGCACTATATGAGTAAAGGTGATGTTACACACTGAAACTTTTATCTAAAACTTGTCTCAATTGCCGATGCAAGACAATTTTCATAAGGGGTGTTACACGCTGAAATTTTGTCCTGAAACTTGTTTGCGACACATGTTTCTGTTGCAGGAATAGAAAGTAGTTCTACTTTTTGTGAAACTGTCTGATGAAACCAACCCAGGGAAAGTTTCATCTAAATGACCATGTTACACTGTCAGTGCAATGTATTGTGAAACATGTCTCGCAACAGCGATTGAGGCAAGTTTCAACATGTAACAGTGCCTTGAAGTAGCTACTCCTTGATTTTCAGTGATGCTTGACTCTACTTAGATATAATCAAATAAAATAATAATAATATGCTTGCCAATATACAATGTATATGCTACTATCAGAAATAACATTTGACTGTCAACTTCAACAAAGAACCCATAAGCTATGCTCCTCTAACCATCGTACACTTCTAAACTGAGAATCCCCATAATGTAATTATTTCATTTAACAAATAATATACTTTAATTTTCTTTCAGAATGCCTATTAAAAAGGTGTAAATTAAGTGTAAATGAAGAAACTTGAACTAGGATAGACTCTCTGGTGTGTACCAAAATTTGAAAGTCTGTGTCATCCCCATGTCATATCATAAAATGACATACTCTGACATATAGGCTATCCTGCTAGTATGTCACAGTAAATAAATACATTTTGGGACTGTTATCTCAGTTAAATAACATCAAAGAAAAGACATCACAGTTTGTTATTCATTTGCTTGCTCTATTTAAGTGAGATCACAGTCCAAGAATACATAGTTGCACCAGTCCAATGATAGTCTATCTCTTGAAGGACCTAACAAGTTATAGAGGTCATTAATACCCATTAATTAACCTCCTAACAAATTAAATTAAATTAAATTTTAGGATTTTCAATCCTAAAAACATTTCATTGATTTACTAATAATATTCAAATTTACCTCCATATATACCAAGTTTCAACCCTTTTGCATGAATCTGAAAATAAATAAATTACAAAACATGTTGCTAAGCAACAGTAACCACAAGAAATCAAATGTTAACCACTGAAAGCTTACATAGTTGGCTAAAGCAGCAATTCCACTTGGAAATCTTTTTGGGTCTGGTTGAAGTTCTCCAGTGGCTGTGCGGTTATGAGATGTCCAGCAATCCTATTACACAATCATATTATTGCATTATTGATCAATGAAATAACAGTATTTTTTAATAACAACAGTAGAATTCTGCCTACAAATTACTTAGATTTAATAGATTGAATAATATTTTGCACTATTTGTTATCCTTTGTAGATCTTGTGCCATGTTACTATCATTGTGTGCATATTATTTGTATTTGTGAGTTTCTTTAATTGCAAGACATGAGTTCCAATAAATTGTAGCCCAATGATGACTGCTAAGGTTGAAAGCTTGGTTGATTAATTATGAAAAACCACAGGTTTGAAGAAACAATTGTATTTTAAAAATAAGCACTAACACAACCCACAAATATCTATTTGATTTAATTGATATTTTTTTATATTAATGATTAATTAATAACTTACATCAATAGAGATGTACTCATAGCCCACATCTCTGTAGCCATCAGCTGCCATTCTGTCAGCCATGTCCATGAAAAGCTTTTCACTGAAAAAATGAAATCACTCAATTTCAAGATATTGTCAGCGACTGACAAAAGTCAGACAAGATCAGAGGTGCTGCATATTTAACATTGAGCTTCATTAACAAGAATTATTAGTTCTTCATACCCAATGCAGTTTAATGGATCATCTTTGCAATCAATGTCACAACGGAAGCGTTCCCAATCCATCCATCCCACTAAAACAAAGAGAAATCCAGTAAATCATATATACTGTACTTAGGGACGGACCATTAGAAAAGTGATGGGGGGGGGGGGAATGGTGAGTTTGGGATTGGCATAATTTTTTTTTAGCCACCAAAAGTGGAAATGAATTTTTTTTCACTTTGGCAGGAATATTTTTTTAAGAAAATGTCCCGGCAGATTTTTTTGTTCAAAATTTTTTCCCCCATCCCCCCATCACTTTTCTAATGGTCTGTCCCTTAGTATTTCTAGGCACTTTTATAGGGCAAACATAAGAAGAAATGTATGTACATTAGTTCCTAACTGATGGTTTGAGATATCCTAATCCATGAGTTTGGGAATAATTTACATCAGTTGGATTGGGTATCCCAGGATATGCACGTGACCCTAAAATGCTGCCTAAAACGAGCATCTGCCTAAAGGAAGCATCTATGGGCCAGTTTACACAGTACAACATGTTGGCCCAATTTGAGTTTTATTGTTTTGGGCACTCCTTTTTTATTCAAAAAATCAGCCCAATACGAGAAAAATCTGTTGAATTGCAACAGATTTTTGCAAATTGGGCTGATTTCTCTATTTTCCTGAATGAAGCTTTTCAAAAATTGGGCTGACATATCGTGCCATGTAAACCAGCCTTAATACATTATATATTCACGATAGACACCATAATGCCCGGAGTACCCAATCGATGAGAATTGATCATCGGAAATCCAATCGAACAATCGATAACAATCGATAACAATTAATCGATTGATATCGATTGGTATCAGGCAATCGATCACCAATCGATAAACACACGAAATTACACCATCGATTGATAATCGATAACAATCGATCACCAATCGATAGCCACTTATCTGATCGATTGATATCAATTACTTAGCAAGCACTGATTGACAAGTATAGGAAATGTCAAAATTAACCAATAACAGCATTGCAGTTTGCCATAAGCTAGCACTGAACTAGTCTCCCTTGCAGCCGTGTTTAGCCTCGTCATGCAACGCTCCCTTGGAGCCTTGCGTGACGAGGCTAAACACGGCTGTGAGGGAGACTAGCACTGAACAACAAAGCGAATTTAGCTATGTTTGCTGTTTGACGTTACAGCCTGAGCAGAAAAAGGGGAGATCGAAAGAGGAAAAGTGTTGAGAGTTGTATTAATGAAAGAGTCATTGATTGTTCATTGATTTCCAAAATCAATCGACTATCGATTGGTGTTGATAATCGATAGCAATCGATAAACACACAACCTTGAGTCATCGATTGGTCATAGATTTCCGAAATCAAACAATAAATTGATATCGATTGATATCGATTGATATCGATTATCGGTTTCATCGATTGGGTACTCCGGGCATAATGGTTTTCATATTATAATGCAAATTAGCCATGGGGTCTTTGAGGGGGCAAACACTGTAAAAGGAGACCATTGTTAAAAGATTGATTTGTCCTGCAGATTGTATTTTAGTTCCTTTGTTTCAAACTATCCAAATCAAAATTCGCAAAAAAGCGGCTGAAATGTCCTAAATATGAAGTTGTTCGTTGTCACCTTCAGTAAGCACGTGACTAGTCTACATCCAATGCGAAAACTGTCAGGAGGGACTATTAATTCAAAGTGTTCATGCTTCTGTTATTCACTGCATTGCCTTTTAATGAAAATCTTCTTGAAGCACTTTTTTAACGCACAAAAAGCAACTGTATTCAAGCGTAAAGGACACAGTCAGAGTCTGCAACTGCAAAAGTTTCGAATTTGTCCCAACATGCTGATCATGTGACAGATCTTAGTCATGTAGCAAGCTGAAATTGTAGAATAAACTTACTTGGTGGTGTTAATGCAAGGCCATTGTTAAGACAAGTTACAGTGCTACCGTTATATAAAATACCGACCATAAAGATTGACAAAATTGTCAAAATTCTTCCTTGTTTTCCTTCCATGACTTTTGGATGAATAAAACTTACCCGAACAAATCAACCAATCACAACTCTTCTTAGGTTAAAGATTACCCACAATGCAAGAACCAATCAGAAACGTTATTAAAATGAGCTTTGACGAAAATGCACCAATCACAGATGAGAATAGAATGCTATTACAACTGAAGCGCGGATTTCAAATATTGTTTTCAAAATGGCGGACGTGACTGAATTTTTTGCCGATGGTTTTTGGTCATCAAAGCTAAAAATACTTGAATCGCAATATGAAAACACAAAATCCTTAGTCTATCAAGACACATTAACATGTCAGAAGTGGAAAGGGGAGATCGATTTGCTGTTAAACGAAGAGAAACTTTACCAACAGTCAATGAAAGTCAGTGAGTTGAGTCGAACGGTCGAAGAGAAACATCATGAAATCGAAGTAAGTTTGCTAGATATAAACACTAGATACACGTTTGATCGTTCAGAATATATAAAATATCAACAGGCAAACAACAGAATTTCGTTAAGTTTACGGATGCATCGGTAAAAGAGGAAAACTTGATGTTGCTTTCTTTGTTTACATAAAACTCTATGATTTTTGGAATGGTGTTAGTGATCTTTAAGTTATATATTTCTAATTCAGTATTGTAAATTACTGCAGGACTTGAAAAGAAATCTAAAACTGGAAAGAAAAGAAAAGGAAAAGAATGAAGTAGAAAACAAAGAAAAACTGCACCTACAGTCAAATAAACTCTTTGAATTGAGACAAACAGTTGAAGAGAAAATTGATGAAATCAAGGTAAGTTTGGTAACAATATACAATATTCACATTTGATCTTTTAGAATGTGAGCAGCAAGGGGTAGTGGCTATACCATGGGGAAGGTTTGGTAGGTCCACAACCCCAAGCTGCCAATGTGTCAAAATATGGGTTTCCCTGGGTGTAAACTGGGAATCTGTTCTATTTTACTTGGGAAATCTATAATTATTTACCCAAACTTGTAAAAATAGAACAGATTCCCAGGGATTCCCTGGTTAGGCCGAGGGAAGCCCCATGTTTGACCCAAGCTGGGAATTGATATTTTTTCCTGTGTATTAACTACCGATGGGACTGTAGGGAGGAGTGGATGAAGGGATGGATACTGCACTCTCTGAATGTGCATGACAGGGGATGTGTAGTGTTTCAGACTACAGATGTCCTTTAGAAATTAACCAAAGCTTTTTCAAATGTCTGAGAAAAAATGTCAGGTTCACACAAAATGTCTGAGAACAATTTTGAAAGGCACGTCTCCAATATGTCTCCATATAAAGGGAATCAAATCTTCATTAGTTACTCAGTACCAAACTGACCAAAACTACAAACCACTACAGGGATGTACAAATGCCCTGGGTGGCAGAGATTTGGCTTGCATTAGATAATTATTAACAAAACATATTGTGACCCAAATCTCTGCCACCCAGGGTAACATACAAATGGCCCAAAGTAAAAGTTCTTAGCAAATACACTAGATGTGTCTCAAATAAAGAGAGCACACCACAAGAATTTAACCAACAGTTTTACGGAGGATTTAAAAGACCATTACATATGGTAAAGGAGAGAGTGGAGGCAAAAAATTGATGTAAACTTGCTGTATAACAAATCTAGGCCTATTTGCCTCATGAAAAAATGAATGCCTCTTGAGCACATTCCAAACATCTAGTAAGAATTCATGTGTTGGGTTGAATGCACACCACTTATAAACTTGCAGAACTTGAAAAAGAGGTTGGAATTGGAAAGAAGTGAAAGAGAAAATAATGAGATGGTACACAAAGAAGTGCTACAACAAAGGTCAAAGAAAGTCACTGAACTGAGTCAATCAGTAGAAGAGAAAAATGATGTAATTGAAGTAAGTTTGCACATGCATGACTATATGTAACTTTAATCTTTAAGAATGTGCAAACTACAGTGCAATAAGCAGCCACCTTATAAGGGGCCCATTCTACAAGGGTAGCTGCTTAATAGGACTATAAGTGCTGTATTGACATAGAAAAAAAATATGGTGCAACTACAAAATGTAGAAGATTTAGTTTTTTTACAACACTTGATACTAATCTCGCAATATGATTGGTTGATTAGAGTCTGTCAATAAGTGGACAGACACACTGGTGACATGTTTCGGTGTGCACCCTCATTCTGTTGTCCTGCTGCACTCATGATTCCACTTGAGACATTTTATGACATCAAGAGTGTGTCAATAAAAGGACAGACAACTCAAAACTATCTTCAATTTGTTAATTTCTTTACAATTCAATATTTATCATTCTTTCCATGGGTTTATTAAACACAACTTACTAACTTGCAGGAATTGAAAAGAAAGCTAGAAGTGGAAAGGAAAGAAAGAGAAAAGAATAAGATAATTATCACAGAAAAACTGCATCAGCAGTCAGAGAAAGTCACTGAATTGAGTAAAGAAGTTGAAGAGAAACAACATGAAATAGAAGTAAGTTTGATTACAAAATGGTTGAGATACATTTTATTTCTTAAAACGTATGTCAATGACTGTTCACAAAAAATAACGCAAATTCATGAGAACTTGTTGGTTGTAAATGCCTTGTGTATAATATGATCTATTTTTGACATTGTTACTAAAAATAATTTGTTGACTTACAGAAATTGAGGAAAATTCTAGAATCAGAGAGAAGCGAAAGAGAAAAAGATGTTGCAAACAGAGAAAAAATAACAAACCAACAATCAAAGAAAGTCAGTGAATTGAGTCAAACAGTTGAAGAGAAACATCATGAAATAGAAGTAAGATTGTTTGCTTAAAATACACTAGATACAGGATCTGTTGAATTGTAAATGTATTACTGTGCAAATCAAATAACCATGGACACCTAGAAATATTTCAGGAATGTATGTTGTTTTTTGTATCAAAAATGGTTCTTTAAGGCCACAGAAATAACAATCAAATTTCTGATTGGTCAGGAGGCATTCCTAAAATACTTCATGGGGTCCATGGTTTTTCAATTTGCTCATTAATGTGAACATATACTTGAAACTAAGAATAATGCTGAATTCATGGCAAACATTGATGTCAATAAAAAGTTTTGGTTTATGTTCAATAATCTAGTAGATAAGCTTTTCATATTTACATTTGAAATTATTAAAATATTCTACAAATTTGCAGGATTGGAAAAGAAAACTAGAATTGGAAAGAAAAGAAAGGGAAAAGATTGAGACAGTAAACAAAGAAAAACTAAACCAACAGTCAAAGAAATTCAGTGAGTTGAGTCAAAAAGTTGAAGAGAAAGATCATGAAATTAAGGTAGGTTTTTGCACAAAACAGAGAAACTTTAAAAAATGTATCTTATGAGTCTATTGAACTTACAGGAACTGAAAAGAAAGCTAGAGTTAGAAAAAAGGGAAAGAGAAAAAGATGAAAGAGAATCAACAAAACACCAAGTGGACATTTTAGCAGTAGACACGAGAAAACAAAGTGCTAGAAAGGTTTGTGTGATTTCTCAGTACTAGCTTTGCTTTTTATTGAGCACTGATTAACTGATATGTCATGGTTGAAAAGCTGGGATCATAAAGTGTTCTGGGAATGAAAACAAGCTTACAAACAAAGCAGATTAGACTAACGCAGCAGGCAAAAGGGTGGATAGTACTATCCATCAGGTAAAACCAACGCAATCATGTTATCGACTTTGTTCACAAAGCAAATAGCTAATAGAGCATCCAAACTACTCGGAACCCGTCGGGGGTGGCGCCAGGGTTGGCGGACCTGCACTGCCAGCTGTTTGGATGCAATTAACGCGTACTCTGATTGGTTGATTAGCGCGAACGAGCGTAAGTCAAAACTCAATGACATTTTTTTATTTCTCCTTACTTATTTTCGCGAATTTCGCGACTAAAAAATCGCGTAATTCAAGACCCGCGGAAAAAATCCTCGCGAAAATTAACGATGCGAAAGTTAATACCTCGATACAAACCTTTTTAGTTAACTCGTCAGTTTATATGACGATGATATGTCTTTAGGGAATTTACGATGTCCAGACATCAGAACTTTAGATAATTGCTGACCTGTGTACCGTAGATGTTATTGTAAAATATACCTGTTTGTTAATGCAGATCAAGAACAGAATTTTTGTAAATGAAATTTTCGCGAAGTTCCTTTGACACATTTCCCCCTGCTAAATCGCGAAAATTAAGTCTCGTTTCGAAATATGCCACGCCCTTTACATTTTCTCAAAATGAAGTGACCGCGTAAAATAGGTGTATCTGGTTAATGAATCATTATTTGCAGGATCTTGAAGAAGAGTTGGGATCTCAAAAGAACAAAAGAAACAAAAAGAAAGGAAAGAAGCTGCAAGAAACGGTACAAGAAGAGGAAATGGAATTCCAAAGTCATGTTGTCATTGATGAACCAAGTTGTACAGAAAACTTATTGAAAGCACGTGATACCAGCAAAGCACACGAGGCAATCACGCAGCATGCACGTGACACCACCAAAGCACAGGAACCAATCACACAACAACCGCGTGATACCGGCAAAACACAGGAACCAATCACGCAACAACCAAGTGATACCGGCAAAGCACAGGAACCAATCACACAGCAACCAAGTGATACAACTAAAGCAATGGACACAATCATCAAGCCACCACATGACACCACCAAACCACATGAGCCAATCACACAGGAGCCACGTGACACCCCTAAAACACAGGAATCGATCACACAGCAGTCACGTGACCGCACCAAAGCTCTGCAACCAATCACAAAACCTGCAGACCATGTGACTAAAGATGGCAAAACCAAACAGAAACGCGGTCAAAAACGAGTCTTGAATGATAAAAACGCCGACCAAACCATACGGGAAAGGTTAGTAGTGGGCAATGTAACTATGGAAGATTGTCTTGGTTACAGGAAGGTGAAAAATAAAGAGCATCAAATATCCAGAAAAAGTGTCAGCTACATAAAAAAATAATTGTTGAAAGTTACAGGTGCAGTTTTTCATAGACAGCCCTTCGTGCATTTTTTTCACACGATTTTTTTTCCGTTGTAAGTTCCACAGAGAAAAAGATCGGACTTGTGGTTCGGCTTGCAGCAAATAGAATTTTAGTATGTTTTCGCAGCATTACAAGATTAATGACACAAAATTGATAGTTAATTACCTGAAAAGTAAAAGTCAACAAATACGAGACATATTTGTCTAAAAACCCTTGCTCGTTTATTTATGTCTTCCATGTCTGTCTCGTATAAATCGTTGGAGATGACGTCTAAAGTAGGATAAAAGCATTTATATTTGCAGTGCTGTGATGGATGGGTGACTTTAACTCTCTGATATGAAATGGTAATTAGTTAAACAAACTAACAACAAAACGACCTTTAAGTAATGATTAAAACATAAGAAAGAAGAATTTCCAAATATAACAGCTAATCCATGAATAGTTTGTAAGATAAGTAGTTTTCTATCAGCATGTTATGTATGAATAACGACAATATCCTACAGAGAAACCGTCTGCAATGGCGCCACAAAGACTGGTGTCCAGCTTACCATCGTTCTTGCCATTCCGTAACAGTGTTAAAAATAGTTCAAATATCAGCTGTACTTTTACTGCTTCACTAACTATCTCTTGTCTACAATGGCTGGAGTATTTGCCATCGCTGTCCTATTGTGATGCACGTGTTTACTCTGTACAATGATCACTTGTTCTTTTCATTAGATGTTCGATTGTAAGATACTTGCTTTACTGACTGTTTCGATAGTGTCAGAGTGACACCTCTGGACATTGCGTGACACTCCTGGAAATTTATGTGACACCATGGAAAATTTGCGTGACACGCCTGAAACATTGCGTGACGTCCCTGTCACATTTGCATGACACGCCTGTAACATTGTGTAGCGTTACTGAAACATTTGCGTAACACCTGAAACCTTGTGCGACTCGCTACAACAGGAACACGACCCCTCACGCATAAGACGGACAATTCTACCTTAAAAGAGATTTCGTATGACTGTGAAAACGGCACAGTCGCGCCAAGACTCATGCGATATTTGCTCTATCCTAACCAAACTTCGCAGTTAATTAATTGGTTTTGTTTCAGCCTAAATTATTCTAAACTGCTATTACGACAATACCTTTTAACACTTGTTCTTTTTCTTAGTTTTCCTACAGATCGTTCAGTATATCGTTCTTCATTCAGCATTCGACAGACCAGTGCGTCAGACATGTCCAGTGTATTAAATGGAACTAAGAAACAAAGAACGTTGTATAACTCCAAAGATAACTCACTCATGATATCAATGCTCCCATTACAGGTAAAGCCTATTACAGTACAACCCCGTTAACTCAAACTCCTAGGAAAAGCTAAGCATTGTACGAGATAAGGGGGGTTCGAGATAGCCGATAGTAATAGACTGAAAAATGACTTAAAGGAAATGGGTTTGTGTTCGAGATAGCGAGGGTTCGAGATAACCGATAGTAATAGACTGAAAAAATGACTCAAGGGAAATGGGTTTGTGTTCGAGATAGCGAGGGTTCGAGATAACCGATAGTAATAGACTGAAAAAATGACTCAAGGGAAATGGGTTGGTGTTCGAGATAGCTGGGTTTTCGAGCTAACAAGAGTCAAGTTAGTGGGGTTCTAGTGTACATCATTATAGTCCGGCAGATTGCAAAATATTTTCTAAAGAGGGTTTAAAGTTCTGGTAGAGTGACTATAAAACAGTACAACTTGTCATCTACTTTTCCCTCATGAGGGAATAATAATAATATGAATTTGAACAATTGATTAGTGTTGTTTAATACTATCTACATTTGGATTAAGGCTTAGTATATATGATTAGGATTGGGTATAAGTTAGTGTATTGATTATTTTATTGTTTTTCTTTTCGGAGATACTAGCACTTCCTGTGCTACTCTATAATCCGACTATAAATAAAGTTTATGCATGTATGTATGAATGTATGTTTGCTCTAATGTAACGATGATTATGATAATGATGTTGATGACTTCAACGTTGCGTGCGAAATATGCAGACAGCACAAGAAAACGCGTTCCCAAATTTTGGAGAAGTATTTGAAAAACGACGTCCAACTGCATGACGCCATGTGGAATCCGACATTTTCTTGATGGGGACACTTTGTAAGGTTACTATGTTTGATGATAACAATTTGTAAAGTTATGTTGACATAAAAAGAAAGGTGACACAAGTTCCCCCTGTTGATTATGGGGGCAATAAGTTAGGACGAAGATAACTTGGGCTACTGTCTACATTCACACTAGCCTGCGTTGCAGTCGAACAAAACCCTGGTTATACCAAAAGACCATAATACTAAGAGAGCGAAACTCAGTATTGATGTCTGTGCGATGTTCGTGGCGACTAAGGCTGTTTTTAGTAATTTCGCCATCGCGCGCGCAAAGCTCTTAAACAATAGAATTCAAATGCCGAAAGCAAACGGTCCCGTCCGCCCACACATCAAAAATCAAATTGTATTGTTCGAGAGCCTTGCGCGCGCGATGCGAAGTTACTAAAAATATCCTTAGCCGCCACGAACATCGCACAGACATCAATATTGAGTTTCGCTCTCTTAGTATTATGGTCTCTTGGTTATATAGGCTGTAACGCAGGCTACATTTATACTAATCCTGATGAAATCTTTTTCGGCACCATAGACCAAAGAAAAACGCCTCTATAGTGTTAACAATAGCAAAAAGGTGCGTTATTAAACCACTATTTTTTTGTTGCAGGACTCGTTCATGAATTCAACGGTTTCAAGAGGGAAGAAAGCCAACGGAACAATGCCGCCATCATTAAACGCTTTCATGAAAAGTTTCGTGGCTCCTAAACTCAAAAAGAACACAAAATCTTAGCTTGGGTTCCCTATGGAGTATGTATTGTAACACAAAGTGCCTAAAGCCACTAAAAGTTGTAATTTTCTAGTCCGTTTTCTATACGTTGTTCAAATTTCACGCTACCAATCATGTAAATAGTACCCGTATTCTTATTGAGTTATTAAAACATTCAAATTAGCAAAATTTGTTGTAATTTTCTTTTGTTTTTGTTTTCTATTGCGGGAGGAAGCCGTCACGCCCTTTCGATAAACTCTTTACCTACGAACAATAGGAAAAACTACGGCATTAAATAGGAGTTAGTATGCCTTACTTGTTGTTATTGATAGATCAATTACAACTAGACTTCAAGTCGCCTGATATTGTCTGAGTTGTCTTCATACATTCATGATAACTAGCTACAAATTTGACCGCTACAGGCAAAGACTATTTGCCGACTTTGTGCATTTCATTGAACGATCATCGAGTTGCTTGGTTACTGTTATAATAAAAACAGTTTTATTCAAATATTAGCTTTATGCTCAGACCAAATATTAGCTTTATGCTCAGACCATATAGTTCATATAGAGCCAGTGTAACAAAGCATTCAGAATGCCCCGATGCGTGGGAAGTCAATATCGGTTGTTTTTCAAAGCATTTTGGTATGCTAACCATGTGAGAACGGAGCAACAGCATCGAGTTGTTGTTTTCAGTATCATTTCCAGGATTAACGAGCAATTATCGATACATTTACAAGTAAACTAACGAAAAACAGTTTAGTGATGATAAATACTATTTATGATGCACGCTCTTAGTGTTTGTACTCTTAAAAACATTTTATGATCAGCAGTCATTAGAGCGCATTTCATATCTCGTACTACACGGAAGCTGTAGTTACGGGAAACGAGTGGACTACGTATGAAAAAAACTAAGGTAGCACTGTTACTCTTACGGAACCGCAACCTTCAGTCTAATAACGTATAAGTTCAGTAACAGTAACCGTATGTCCGTATCGTAGTTTTCCACTCTTCACTGCTCTGGGTATGTTGAACGCCGATAAAGTTTTCCATCGAGATTCATAACTACAGTCTTTTCGAGAACATTATCACAAAAATCCCTTTTTCAAGACCTTATCGTGGATTTCATTTTTTGTTCATAAAGTAGGTACATAGATATTGGATCTGTTGTTCCATATCATCGCGCTCATCGCAGAGCGAGTTTCAAGTCTATCTACTGATAGGGTTATGCCTGGATATGAACAACTGAAACGTTTCTATCTTCAGGTTATACGGTTTTGAGGGTTGACTGCCGACAAAATCATTTTCAAATAAACTTTCAGTTTAGTCAACATCCTCTCTGTCTGGGCGGCGCTCGACAAGACACGAAAGAAACCCTCTGAAGTTTGTTAATGGAGATATACACGTGTGGAGAGGGCATAATATGCAGGAAGTTTTGGGGTCAGTAATAATGCCCGCAGACATTTTTGAAAACTGTCTTATTAAAAGTATCTTAAAACTGGAGAATCAACTGAGTATGTCACTGATAAATAGTGAACGGAACAAAAACTGTAATCGCATCAATAGAGATTAAAAAAATCGGCCTGTAATATCCTTGCTGCGGGCCTCTTCCGCCTACAACAGCAGTATCAGATGTGGTATCGTTTTGCAATTGCAAGTGGAAATACTCAAACGTTTATTACTCGGATTAGGACGTTGAAAACGTTATATATCAGAAACAATATGCACACTGAGAGATGGAGTTGTTAAAGAAAGGCTGAAGGAGATGATTAATTATTAATTAAAAGCAAAAAAAAAAGAGAGAATGAAAAACAGACATACAAAATAGAAATTGAAGAAGCGGTACGAACAAAGAAAGTAACTAGTGAGAAGAAACTAAGGAAATTCTATACATCTGAACTAATTACCTAAATATTCAGTACATATAATACAATACATTTCAATGCAAATTTTCGATGTGCAACTGACAGAGAATTAGAATAGCGGTATCGAATCACATAGTAAATAAGTGCTTTAAAATGGTTGCTGCATATCCCTGGATCCATGGAGAACTGTTTAGAGTTCAACTCTCACCCCAGTGCAAGGATATTTGTAAACTTGTCATCATGGATCCAGGGTAGGACTGGCTCCATGGGTTCAGGGGGGAGAAGGACTGTTAGTACCCTGCCAATATTTTGTTTTTGCTTGTGCGTTGGAGTTCTCTGTAGGGTTTCTACTATGATATAATTCTTGATTCAACAATGAGGTTTTTGGACGTGATGTCTGTCAGGGTATTCTCTGTAGGAGGTGTTACCAGTAAAACAACACGAACAACTAAACCCGAAACCTCCCGCTGTAAACTCAAACAAGCTCTGAACACGAAAAGAGAAATTGTTAGAAATGTGCCAACTCACCATGCTAAGGAACAGTATTGGTGATTATAAAGCGATTTGTACCAGGTCATTCTGCGTCTTTTCTCAGTCTTTTTTCCTTTTGTAGTCCTCGTTTCTTCGTGGATATCTAACTGGTTGATATCTAATTATTATTACGGTATATTGGGCAGTTTGTTTTCATCTTAATTCGTTTCATTTCTATTTCATTTATTTTACTTTCTTTGTATTATGATTAGAAGATACTCCAGTCCTTAATTGTTGGATTATTTAAGTAGCTTATTCCACTTTTGTACAGTAAACAACTCCAGTTTTTCCTCGGATGCATCCAACATGATGTGGGAAGACTTATAGATGGCGAATGAGATAAATTATCACCAACAAAATCTTGCTATTTGGCAATTACTTTTATACTAAGTATTATTTCCATTCCCCTATAGTTGTATATTGTCAAGATATAATAGCTTTAAACGCCAAGGAAGATTTCTGATAAGATCGTTAACTACATCTGTTTGTTTTAGAAGTGTGCACGAGCCACCTTAAGTAAACATCAGTTTTATCGCCATCAGATATCGTGAAAAAAGTGCAGTTTACTTAGAAAAGTGATATTTTACTTGGCATGTCATTAAAACATGGTTTGCTAAAGGTTTTCTCTCTTAGATACGATCTACAAGTGACAGTTATTGGGTTGAAAAACATCTTTTTTAATCTTTTTATGCGTTTTTCAAGGTGCTTTTTTGCCTTG
Source organism: Telmatactis stephensoni (assembly GCA_029948255.1). Classification (NCBI taxonomy): domain Eukaryota; kingdom Metazoa; phylum Cnidaria; class Anthozoa; order Actiniaria; family Isophelliidae; genus Telmatactis; species Telmatactis stephensoni. The sequence goes on from JALIZF010001205.1 coordinate 176,718, forward strand.
TCAAGTTCAATATCGATACATTCATTGTATTTTGACGTCTCTAAGTTCTGTTAAGTTTCTAATGCAAATAACATAATAGTTTTGTAGATAGAAATGTCTTTTCTTTTTAGTTTAAAACAGCTTGTGGTTTTGTTTGGACGTTTGCTTCAACAATAACAACACGAAAATGTATATATTTTTCTTTCCTGTAGCAATTTTGTTCGGTGTCAATTTGTGTGTGTAGAACTATAAAACGTTTATCTGATAAAAACATAAAAGTTTTCTGGATCAACAGAGCTCTCCGATCAAATATTGCGATTCCGTGATAACTTCACAATACTGTCTAAATTGAACGCTTTTTCTAAAAAGGAGAGCAGTTTCAAAAAAGCCTGAGGCAATTTTGGTATTGTTGCTGAATGGCTGGTGTTATCGTACACAGAGCCAATTTTTACTTCTTATATAAATCAATCTAGACTGAACTGAACAGTTTACAAACAGAGTTTCTAAAGGATTTTGCGTGGTTTAGTAGCGATGTTTTCTCCAAGTACTGTAGGATTAGAGTGGCTAATCGGCTTTTACTTGTGGACTAGTTTCGCAACTGGAGCTCAATGAATATCTCAATACAGCTATCCAAGGGCAGCCAAAACTTGACATTAAGAAAACATAACTTCATTAATCATTATGGAGGCAAGACTGATAATAAACTGAGGTTTTCGACGTTTTAACTACGTCTTTTTTCCTCCAAATTCTCCTGAATGGAAATAGAGAACACGTGTATTGAATAGCTCATGCACGGTGAGTGGGTTCCAGTCGATGAGCCACTGAACCGTGTACTGAGTTCTGCTGAGTTTCTATTCTCGAGTTATTTTAGTTGTTTGCATTTATTTGACAAGTATTCAGTAACATTTCTAATTAAAGACAATATTGTTTACAATGTGTGTTTTTGAGATAATTTTAGAACACATATTGAAATAGTTTTTGAGCTTGTCAATATGCACTATCGTTGTAAAAATAGATGCATGAGAATAAAATAATGAATAGAAATAAGAAGAGGAACGAGAATTAGAATTTTGATGCTGTTTTAGCTCAATTTTAACACTTCATAGCAACATTTCATAGTAACAATTGAATTTTAAAATTGTGACATTTGAAACATTACAGAAAAATTGTTACAAAGGGAAAGAATACGTTACACGTAGTGATATTGTACTTCCTAGGTAAGATTTCAGTACAGATATAATTCCACTACCGATGTCCTGCAGGCCATAAGTCTTACGTTACAAACCAGTTATCATGAACGAAGGGGTCGTTTACAAGCCTGAGGGTAAAACTTTATCAGATTGCAAAGGTTTTGTCTGAGAAGTACAGTGTAATAAACCATTGTTTTAAATACTATGATAAACGCTTCTATTAAAATGGCGCTAAGATATAAAGTTCCTGAACGAAGCCAAGACTGTATCAGTACATATTGTACAATACTTGAGCTTGTCATCAAGTGTAAAATCGTTAAAAAGGTCTTCATCGTCTAACAATAAACCAGATTAAAGCCACTGAAAGTTAACCATTTTATCTGTCACCTTGAACTCTGAGTACTGGCTACAGCACATGATATCTCTACGTATAAGGGTAATGATTATCCTACACTTGTTAGCAAAAACAAAATGACTAATTGTGTGAGCTATTATGTGACACGGGTTCGTATTTGTTCGTTATCAGTATTGCCTAAGGCAAGACTTTGAACTGAGACGTAGTCTGACTCGAGAACTGAGTCCTATATTCCTGCAGGTCTTCTGACAAAAAGCTAGCGCGCGGTTTTCAGTATTCAAAGTACTGAGCTAGTACCAGCTCAATTGACAAACAGCCACTGTCCTTCAAAAACGCGCTTCTACTGTATTTGGTAGCGTAATTTTAAAGCGTTTTAATATGCAACCATTTTGTTTACTAGCTAGCTGTTTTTTGCATTAGTCTGTACCCAGAACACTGGAGGTTTGTGGTCCATGACGTTAAAACTCATTAATAATGTAACTCTTCGTCCTCATGTCCATTCAGTATTCCTCACAGTTTTAAGAACAAAAACCTCTATCAGGGTCTTTCTTCCGCCGGTCACCACGTTCTGAGCTCTGAGTTGGTAAGATATGGAACACTGGAGACCCGACCACGAACCAACTCACACAGAGCTATAAATACATCTGCTATGCCATGTACCAACGCAGTGATCACCTCAAACTCTTTTATTCACAAATATTTTGTACACTGGCCTCCAAGTTTTGGTATATATTTAGAACGCTATTTAGTTGCCGGTCAGTTATTGTGTTAAATTTAGTTAGGTACAGGTGTAGTTGGCTTCATTTTCAGCTAAGATTTGAACCCATTCATGAAGCAGCCAGCTAATAAGAGAGAGTTAAGGTCTACCAATGACAAAGTTGCGTGGACTGAGCTTCTCTGCAGGACAGCTTCATGATAAGTCAACTATACCTAGACAGAACCAAGCAAAATAAACCATTGAAAAACACTTGTAGGGATTGAACGCTCTAACAAATAACATAATAGGCAAAAAATTTGCAATTTGATAGTTGGGTTGGTCAAAACATACAAGGTAATACAGCCTATTCACAGTTTTCTGAAAGACAAAACATTTCACTTTCGCGCCCTCAAAAGAGAATTCTGATTTTTAATTTTACAGTCAATAAGAAATGAACTGAACTCAAGACACGGGAAATAAACGTCTAAATATTATGACGCTAAACTAGAGGGGGATTTTTGCACTGAATTATTTGTCTTTTTCGCCGAAACCGAAACAGTAAAATGTAACGTTGTGTTTCAGTGACATAACACTCGAACCTTCACACTTTATTGTCAAGCAGACAAAATCAACCAGTCTTGGCGCAGTAGGCTACCATGACTAGTTTCCATTTTTGGTGTCGACTAGTTCCCTATATCCTGTCAAGCTACTATCTCATCTATCCTGTTAGCATCTCCTGGAGTTTTTTAATTTTGGCCTTGGATTTCATAGAGTTATTCAAGCTGTTTTTGTGAATTACACTGCAAGAGTTCTACTAAGGCTTGCACCACATCAACCATTCCCTTCTAATCCTTCTGCAACGCGCTGTTCCTTAAAAAATTCATCGTTCTCAAGATAGTGAAAAAAAATAACACAGCAGGCGACCAGCAAAGTGAATCAAATCTGCATTTCAAACAACACATGCATGGGAGCTTGTACCATGAATTACACATTCTATCAGCGTACAACTAACTTTTCTCATGAATCGGACTTTTATTTTGTTTCTATTTATTCGAAATGTGGTCCAAAAAGATGTTTATCTTGCCCGATGGAAAAGATCCAGCGCTCAGTAGCTAAATCTAATGGTCAAGCTTGTAACGCGGGGGTTAGCGCAAAACCTGAATGAAAACAGCAGGACTTGAAACTAGAGATAGAAAATACGCTTATAGATTTGTCGCTTATTGGACGCGTTTTCTAAACCTTTGTTGGAGCCTTGCTCAGTAGGAAAAAAAGGCTTGCTGGGAACCGGAATTCAAGATATTTCTTTGAATGTAAGTTTTTTTAGTCAGCCAAATAGCTATGCGGTACACAGCATGTGAAGGACTTAGCATCAACCAACACAGCTTATTCACAAGCATGTCTCTACTCATAAGCCATTTCATTTTCAATCTATTAAAATACGCCGTAGTTTAGTTGATAAACCGAAAGGCGTTAAAGGTCATAATAGTTTTATTTGCTAGCTAAATGTGGCTATTCAACTTGATTGTGTTAAATGTCCAACAAACAAAACGAATTTGTACAAACACAAAAAGTTGGAGACCAACTCGAGGTAATCACTTCCTCGACGAACGCGTTGAGCAGAATTCCGTTCACATACTTAGGATAAAGCCACAGTTTTCCTACCAGTAAGCCGTCCACCGTGAGGTCACTCGTGCAGTGTGAGCACAGGGTTATAGCAGTTGGGGATATCAAACTCAACTCCGGCTTTTGTCATCTTTTGATAAACCAACCAATCACAACACCATAACACAAAGCTAGTGAATACCACCAACTAGTTTCACAATTATGTAAAATTTCTCTTTTACGAGAGTGATGCTGATTGGCTGATTTCGGCCACACTTGCACAATAGCCGCGGGCAATTGAATGTCTCTGTATGAGCCAATGAAAACAAAGGCTGGGGTAGGCTATTTAATTACGATGACAGCTGTGGAGTGATAGTTAGCCAGTGACAGGGGGCTGAACACTAAGTCTCGACTTCATAAAACAGATTTGTCTACAACAAGCCTGCCTTCCACCTACACAAGGATCTCATCTGCACAAGCTTTACGAGCCTCAAAACGTACTCAACAGTTTGATACGGAGCTCGATAAGGTCAAAATAGGCGGTCTACCGACCAAAGTACGCTTTGTTAATCAGTTGTGTTGTGTTGAGCTGTCAGGGTTTTGATTGATAGGTGAATTGGGTCGTATTCCGCTACAACGACAGGCCGCTTGACCGAGGACGAACGTGGAACATTCGCAGTTCAAATTCGGCGGCAGGAAGAGCAGATCGTAACAGCTTTACACCGGCAAAAAACTGCTTCAACGTGCTGGAATCCTTCAAAGTGCTAACTATAGTATCATGAGGACATGTAAGGTGTTATAAACGATACGTTGTTGGCCGAAGTCATCGAACTTCAACATGCTGGTAGTGGTAATTTAACATGAGAGTCTTGATATTCCTAACACTCGTCGTCCTACCCGCTACTTTGGGATTTCCAGGACGAAGCGAAACACGTTGTAGAGTGCAACAAACATGTACTAAACCGTACGACAAACGAAGGACCGCCAGTGCTGGCAATCTCGTGAAATTCTGTGCCTCACTGACACTGTTCCAGCTTTGTTTAGACCAACACAAGCCATCATGTCACTCTACTATTTATTATCATACAGTTAAAGCTTTGATTCCAGTATTAATGCGAGATCGTAAGTGCCACAATATAACTCTACCGAAAAACGAGAGCGAACTACTTAAGTTTTTCGAGCTTTCAACTAGCCCTCAGCCAGTGGACCCTAAACCTACAAACAAGCCGAGATGTGAGGCAACGATCCGAAGAAATGCGTATAGAAATGTCAACACTGCATCGAAACGTTATTGTGGGTTGTTCGGTGACCCACATTTACGAACATTCTACGATTTAAAACAAACTTGTGTAGTAGAAGGCGCTTGGCCCTTGATCGATAATCAATTTCTTGTGGTACAAGTTACAAATGTGCCACTTGTGGAAGGTTTCGACGCCACTGCAACGAACAAGGTAAGAAAACATTTCAGTTTCCTCCAAGCAAGTTATTCATGAACAAATAACAATTTGTTTTGCATAATACATGGTATTCACGCAGTGAGCGTTCTCCCTGCAGCTCAAGAAGATGTCGTAGTGTTTCATGTTTACCTCCACGCAGCTCGATTCGCCCAGAACTTGTAGATTTCTGCTTTACGCAGGGTAAACCCTGAAATCAACATATGGCTGCAAGTTTCACCCTTGCATCCTGCTTGACATCCATCTAACGATAAAACAGTTTACCCTGGAAAATCTAGCAAATAAAATCCCTTCGATGTTTTACAAGTGAATTCACGTTTGTGTTTGCTTTATTTACTTAGATTACTGTGTTAGTTAACGAGTACAAAGACAGTTGCGTGGAACAGAAAATCTACCAAGCCAAATCAAACTCGCTGCCTGCTGCGTTTGTCGATGGAACGAGCGTCACAGGGACCTCAGAATGCAAAGTTGAAGTTATAGAGCTGAAAAAAGACTCTCTTATTGAGATTCGACTTTGTCATATTAGTACTGACATATTGGTACGGAGAGTTGGTCAGTTTTTGACCTTTCATATTAAAATGCCACAAGAGTTGGCTACTCTAGAAACTGGTCAAGGACTCTGTATTAGTGGATGTCCACAGAAAGAAATTATTGACTACAGGGAACTACTTTCATATTCAGAAGCACAGCTTAAAGTTCAATTTACCTAAGGAGAGAATATCGCGAAGAGAAGCTAAAGAACACTGCGAAAGCCATCAAATTAAAGGTTTCTATTTAGATTCTTGTATTTTCGATCTTCTCACTACGGGAGATGGGAATTTCACTTTAGCAGCCAAGACAGCTTTAGAGGACGCGTTTACGATGGATCCCATGGGAACATTAACTGATATCCAGAATTATAATGTGAGTTCAATTCGAACTAAGACTACTAGAGTGGGATCGGGAGCAGGATTATGCATACATAGTACTGTACACTGGATGGCTGTGCTGTTGTTATGTGTTACATCTCTCATCGTATAACAGTCACGTTGTCCAACACTCAAGTTTTATGTCAAATTTTAATTAGTATCGTCAGTAATACACCGATAGAGAACATGCCGACAGAATTCTTCTCTTGCATACTTTGTAAATAGCTTTCTTGTACAGAATTTACAGTTTTACAATATATTTCTACGGACATAATATTTTGGAAAAAAGCATCTAAAAAGAACAGGGAGAAAGTATGAGAAAACATTAGTAATAGTAATTTATGCGATTTCACCAAGCACTTGTTCAATAAACTGATCGATCATGTTGTGATACGTGTATAATGTTGTCTGCACTGCCATAAAGCTTAAAGCGCGGCCCCATGGACTGTTTCTAGCACCGCGCGCCGCGACGAAACCTTTTGAGTTTGTGTACGAAGTAATTGAATTGGCCGTCTTTCTGGTGGTCCTGATATCCTGATATTACAAGGAATTATATTTGAGCGGCTGTGTCAGATCGTTCAACGATAGGAACGTGTAGAGAATAAGAGAGGACACGTCGAGATTAAATTCAACTCCATCAAATGTCGTATCGAAGTGATTGATTCATTTGTATGGCTTTTGTATATTCGATTACATTGACCTTACCCTAAAGTAAACTTCTAGTTTTGTAGGAAAATTAGCTAAATAAAGACTCTACAATGATAGTGGGCAAACGTTTTTGTAAAGGGATGTTTACGGCCATGACGAAGCCCGCGCCGCAGGGTGCTTCATGAAAGCTTCTTTTTCAATAAATAAACTCGTGTTTTTGTAAAAACCTTGGCACAGAAACAGTGCAGTGTAAACATCAGTGTATAAAAGTTTTTTTAACAAAGCGTTCGACTATTTGATTAAGTTCTAATTAAATGGAATGTCATAGGCACTAAATATCGCTAGTTTAGTTGATTTACAATTTAACATAGTTAGATTACCTTCCAATATGCGAATTTCATTGGAGGAACTTTCCAAACACGCGGTTTGCGAAACAACGTAACCTGTAAGCACTCGCAATTGAACGCCGCTAAATCTGTTATCGCTGCTTTTAAATCTGCCAAAAAGGCGGAGTTTGAAACAATCCTTGATCGAGATAAAAACCTGGAAAATGATCGATAATTTTATCCCGATTGACCTTGTCAGGTTTCGAGATAGAAAAGGTCTGGTGGCTCAATCAAGTTGCGATATCATCACTTTAGATACTTTATACCATATAGATACGTCTATAGTGATGGAAACATAGATTGCACTTAATCGTCACTCCTCCAAAAAAAATTCTTTGTAAAGATCGATTGGGATCTAATTGCGGTAGCTCGTTGTGTTTGAATGGTTAATTTGACCTTAACCGACTTCACTGAATCAATTGTCGCTATTTTGACATTAAAATTGTTTTTGTCCTCCTAAATGTGTCGTATTTACTAAAGAATGAGGCGCTGTTTAACCTAAGAAACGTAAACAGTTTTTATATACCAGTAACAGGTTTTTGGCTTCCTCTCTGTGTTTTAACTCTGTCATTTTTAGCTAATTTGGTAGGCGGGGCTAGCCCCCTCAATCGCCACAGACCCCACGGACTGGTAGATAAATCGATTCCAATTTACACTTTTTTTTTCAATCACACGAAGCTCTTATACATGTGAATCTACCATAAACGTTGTTACGATTTATTGAGTTAAGCAATCAGTGGTTGTTGTAGGTAGGAGAGTATCTGACCGCCTCGTTGCACGGGTCAACATCAATCAATCTTAGCAAGAAGTTGATTTAATTATAGTCACCTGTAAATAAGGTGATATCGCAGCAAAGAACCGACCAGATAATCACATATGGACATATGCTTGTTCAGCATGTTTCTAAGATTAACAAGAAACTCTTACACAACTTAACAATTACAAAACATCCAGTCTCAGTGGATTTGCGCTATTATAAAATAGTGATTAATATTCGCTTTTTTATTGTAAGCTCAGCCCCCATCCCCCCTAGTGCTTCTAATATAATGTACCAGGGGTCTTTGTTTGCTCTAAAAGTCAACACGAACCTTAAGCCTTTTAATAAAAGACATGATGAAGTGAACAAATGCCTTTGTCACTGGTCTATCTACATCGATGTACAGAAATACAAATAGAGTCAACCATGCACGTCACACTCGTTTAGATTGATCACAATGAAGCAAGAGCAGTGTTTGAGCAAACACTTACTGGTTCCGGTAGAAAGTTTGTTAGTTGACAAAACCTTAGACACGAGACAACCATTTCTCAATATTATTGCCCATTTGACGTCATATCATTAGATATGTACACATCACGTGGTGAAAGACCATGTGCTAAACCACTGCATTTATAAGCAATACACTGCACTTGATATAACTACCTGTGTTGTACCTGCAATTAATCGAAGGTGTCTCGGGGTTTTATTTGGGTAAATATGTTGTGAATAGGAGTTGGTTTTAGAGACGACATAATACCTGTAATTTAGTTCCTCCATTACTTTACCTTTGGCCTCCAGTTTCTTTATAATATTTGAATGTATGGCGGTTCTTAATAATAATTATAATATACACTTATTATGCGCTTCTCCATTTCTGCTCTAAGCGCAATATACTGGTCTAAGCGCATAATACTGGTCCTTTCACATGACAAAATGTACAAAACGGTACTTGGCATGCGCACGTCATTTTGCAGTGCGCACGTTGGTTAAACTCAGTAACTTGAATGTTGTAAGGCAGTTTGCCGTGCTTTTTAACAATTCACACTAGATGACATGCCAAAGTCGCTTAACAATTTGTTCAGCCTAGAGGATCGTCTTCGTGTAAGCAAGTCGAGACGCTAACGTCGATAGCGAAAAGCCATCATTCCTCCGCTCTAGGGTATTTTGTACAATGATTTGTTTTGCTCGACTAGTGTGAACTTAAGCCGTTTTGGGCGATTTGCCTGTCCAGACTAAAACTGAAGACGATACAGAAGAACCGTCTCGACAGACCATGAGACTGAATAGAGGCGCAGACGACTTTTGCGTCTCAAAGTGCGTCTGTCTCGTTTTCACACTATGATCTGATGATGATTTGTTCGTCACAAACGATTTGTCTGTTTGGACGATTCGTCAGTAACAGCCAATTTGTCAATGGCCCAATTTATACTGAAGATGAATCATTCGCCAAGAAAAATTAATTGAATACCGTCTCTTCTAAAATAAATTCAGACCAGAAATGGTACCAGTCGAATTATAATAAATAATAATAATAATTGATAACCTTTAACTAATTGCAGAGAATAAACATACGAAAGTTACAATTTTACACTGAATTGCACTGATAACCTTGCGAGTTTGCACGTCGTTTTCAGATGCACTGCTTCTACTCGACTATATTCGTGTACGCATTTGTATGCAGACGAATCACAGATTGGTGTCTAGACGAATAATTGAGCCGATGTTAAAAAACTGGAATGGGAAGATAAAGCGCGCGAAATAAGGAGCGCGCGCGTCGACACCTCACCTAGTGCACTTGCTATACAGTCCGGCAAACGAGGTCAAGCGTGACCCCCGGTATAGTCCGGATTATTAACTTTATTATTGAAAACGAGGACTTCAATATTAATTTTAATAGTCAATTAGAACAAGAACTACCGAAAAACAACTCGTGATTGGTCCGCGATCTACAAGACGCAGCGTTTATCTTCAGACTAGAAATTATTGGTACTGTTTGATGAACTAACTCATCCAAAATATTTCCAGAAAATTTCGTCACTTTTGAATAAAAATCAGAGAAGTTATTCTATTTCAAAAATATTTATGTATTTATCGCCGGAGGCCTTGGTAGCATGGTTTTGGTGCATTTTCAAAGTTTTCAAATATCATATCTTGCTTTCAAAATGTAATATACACAATTGTCTACATTAACAACACCTATACTTTACAAACATTAGTTTTACATAATAATGCTAATTGGAAGCGGCCACTGGTTGGTCAATTTTCCCGCGACACCGCGGCAAAATGACTACGCATGCGCGAGTTTTCGCGGGCTTTCGTGCGGCCACCTCTTGATATTAATAACCACGATGAAAATCAAATATCTGACGGTTAAAGCGTAAATATCAAAACCTAAATGAATAATTTTACTATAAAGTTTATGTTTTATACGTCGACGACGTTTCGACGTTGTTCAAACGTCATTGCCAAGTCAATGTTTACTACTAAAGTGCCCCATCAAGACTGTTACTCTTTCAGTACTGAAACATTGAACATGACGTCGAAACGGAGTCGTCGACTGTATAAAACATGTTTTCGCTAAACTTAACAGTAAAATGCTTAAACAAGGATCTACTTATTCTAAATGAATAAAAATATATGACAGACAGAAATATTATTAGCACGTAGTGATGGTCGCACAACACTGAAAGCAAGGCTCAGCCAGTTGCCCGCGAGCTAGGGAGACAACAGAAAAGTACTCGCCGTAGAAAAATACAGGCAATAAATATACTGCAAAAGTCCTTACCCTCATTTTTAGGACTGAGTTTGGCTTCTGCAGCTTGAGTTTCGCCGACAAAGTTTGTTCGTTGGACTGCCGTATTCACTGTTGAATGTTTTCAATGAGGCCAACATAAAGGACTGGGAAGGCACGCACGCGTGCCGCGGTACATTTTGCCGCGGTGTCTTTTCCCGCCATTTTCAGACGCGCCCGCGTCGACGACCGAGGTGAATGGATGGAAGCGGAAAAAAGAAATGCCTTTCAAACTCGACGACCTCTGTTCTTCTAGAATGTACCATTTAAGACTTGTTGTAAAAAAATATGTTTAGGATACGTTCTTATGTGGATTTGATTATTTTTTGAAAAGCGAAAAGCCTATCAGAAGTTTTGGCATTCTTGTCTTTTGCTGAAAGGAGAATTTCCATCAGGTGGACTTGCCTTTGAACTACTAAGCTGCACCGACGGCCAGAAAAATTTCGCTTTACAGAAATTAAGCAAATTATTTCAACAGAAACGCTATATTGGAGGTATGTATAGTAATTGTTGTAATAATTTTAAGTCGACTGATATAAACCATTTGTCGATTGTTATCAGCTTACTGTTCACACAAGCGAACCTCTGTATTTTGAGAACAGCAAAAATCTTGAAGTCTTTCTTTTTCAATATGACAGTTTAAATCAAATAATGAAATCAAATTTCCAAAAATAATGTCATTGATGGATCGTAAAGAGGACAAACTTGACTTGTAGTTCGACTGCAGT